>JAVXUP010001182.1:0-269326 GCA_033070095.1 Escallonia herrerae
TATCGTCAAGGACGGCAAGATCATCTATCAATTATGACGGTATGCAGGGGCTCCAGGCGGTCCCTCATCAGACCCCCTCGACCCCGACCCCCTTGGAGAGACTGAATGGTGCCGCACGGCCGAGCATTGCCAGCCAGATCCTGACCTCACCCCCGGCGCGGCACCACCTTGCTATGAGGATGGCCCTCGACCTCAGGCTGAAGATATTGAAGAAATCAACCTGGCCGACCCGGGCGAAGAACCGCGGCACACCTACATTGGCACAAAACTCGCCCCCGGCCGAAGAGAGGAATTGGTTTCCCTCCTGCACGAGTATCGTGATGTCTTAGCATGGAGCTACAATGAGATGCCCGGACTGGATCCTGCCTTAGTCACACACCATCTCAACATTGCTACCGGATCCATCCCTAGCCGACAGCACCCGCGGACATTCCGCCCCGAGCTCGAATTGAAAATCAAGCAAGAGATTGAACGCCTCCTGCGCGCAGGCTTCATCGAACCTATCACTCACCCTATTTGGCTGGCTAATGTCGTCCCTGTACAAAAGAAGAATGGCCAAGTCCGCGTCTGTATTGACTTTCGGGACTTGAATAGGGCGTGCCCCAAGGACGAGTTTCCACTACCCAATATCGACATGCTCACGGAGGCCGCCGCCGGATATGAAACTTTATCTTTCATGGATGGGTTCGCAGGTTATAATCAGATTCGCATGAACCCCGACGACAGCGCCAAGACAGCCTTCCGCACTCCTATGGGTAATTTTTGTTGGAAAGTTATGCCTTTCGGCCTCAAGAATGCGGGTGCTACGTATCAAAGGGCTATGACAGCAATATTCCATGACATGATACACCATACTGTGGAAGACTATGTCGACGATCTTATTATCAAATCCAGGAAGGAAAGTGATCACCTCACCGACCTTCAAGCGGTCTTTGATCGTTGCCGCCAGTATAACATGCGGATGAATCCATTGAAATGTGCCTTCGGAGTCTCCTCCGGCAAGTTCCTCGGGTTCTTGGTCAGTCGACAGGGCATCGACGTTGACCCCTCGAAAGCAGCCTCCATCCAAGAAATGCCCCCCCCCAAGAACACAAAGCAACTGAAGAGCTTCCTCGGCAAGGTCTCTTACCTCCGACGCTTCATACCCGCACTGGCCGAGCTCATTACGCCATTTCAACACTTGACGCGTAAAAGCGCACCGTGGAATTGGGGCGCGCCCCAACGGCAAGCATTTGAACAGATTAAGGCGGTCCTCATGTCACCGCAAACCATGGTCGTACCACAACGGGGCATCCCACTCCTACTCTACCTGACTTCCACACCCAGATCCATCGGGGCTTTGCTTGCCCAAGAAGTCGAAGGTGTCGAGCGTCCTGTTTATTACCTCAGTAGAGTGATCAGAGGGCCCGAAGCCAACTACTCCGAGCTCGAGAAACACTGTCTAGCCTTGGTGTACGCCTCACAGAAGTTCAGACATTACTTTCTGGCGCATCAGATCACACTCGTCACCAAGGCTGACCCGCTCCGTTACATGCTTACGCGTCCCGCCCTGTCTGGCCGACTCACACGGTGGTTGCTGCTGTTGGCCGAATTCGGTTTATCTATCAAGAATCCTACAGCTCTGCGGAGCCAAGCACTCGCAGACCTCCTGGCCTTCTTCCCACGCCAACAATGTGAACCGATATCGGATCAACTGCCGGGGGAGGAGACAGCCCTGATCACCGACATCGATGGACTGTGGACGCTTGAATTCGACGGCTCTGCCACTAGCAAAGGCCCCAATGGCACGCCCCTCCGGCAAGGGGGTGCCGGCATAGTCTTGCGGGCACCAGACGGTGTTACCACTTCATTATCCTTCAAACTTGCATTCCCGGTGTCTAACAACGAAGCTGAATACGAGGCACTTGTCATTGGCCTCATGATCGCCGTCAGTATGGGGGCTAAGGCGCTGTGTGTGAAAGGAGATTCAAATCTGGTCATGAAGCAGGCGGACGGGGAGTTCGCGGTCAAAGAACCAGCCTTGGCACCTTATCGTGCCTTGGTGCAACACTTGGAAGGAAGACTCGGTCATGTCCAGTATGAACATCACAATAGGTGCCACAACAGACATGCGGACTGCTTGGCCACGATCGCGTCAAAGATAGAGGTCGATGGTGAACAACGGATGCTAACCATCGTCAAGAGAATGGAACCATGCACAGCACTGAACCTAGTCCCGAGGGACGTTACTGCGGACGATTGGAGGCAACCTATCATCGACAAACTTAAAGCGCCATCTCTTGCTCATGCCTCCACCCTTACAGACTTTTCAATGATGGGAGATGTCTTATACAGGCGGTGTCCCGGAGGCACTCTAGCAAGATGTTTGGCACCGGAAGAGGCAAAACACAAATTACAGCTCGGCCACCAGAAGTGTTGTGGCCTCGACGGTCCCCCTCTGTATCGTCGCCTCCAGCGTATGGGATTATATTGGCCATCCATGGCCAAGGACGCCTCGGATATACAAAAGGATTGTCCCGAGTGCTTGTATGCACCCGACGGTGCCGAAGCTCTTGTCATTGACATCGAGGGTGACTGGCGCCAGCCTTTCATCCAGTATCTATCCCACGGGATTCTACCACCTGACCGCGGCTCAGCACGATCCATCAAGCGCAAGGCAGTCAGGTATTTTGTGACGGAAGGCGAGTTATTTCGCAAGGGATTTTCGGGACGCACCCTGCGATGCTTGCAAGGTGCCCAAGTGGTCAAAGTCATTAACGAAGTACACAATGGTGATTGTGGTGAACATCAAGGCTCCCAGAAGCTGTATGCAGAATTACTAAGATTGGGGTATTATTGGCCGACTATGGAATCCGACTCCATCTCGCATGTCCGACGCTGCCAACCCTGCCAGCGGCACGCCGACAGGATACACTCGCCAGCATCCGACTTGCACATGATCTCAGCACCTTGGCCATTTCATTCTTGGGCCCTCGACCTCATCGGCCCCATCCACCCGCCGTCCAGAAGCCATTCATGGATCATGGTTGCTACTGAACGCTTTACGAAGTGGGTTGAAGCCGTACCTCTGCGGAGAGCCACGGGAGGTGCCGTTTCCAACTTCTTACGCGACGTCATCTGTCGTTTCGGCATCCCTCGATGTATTATATCTGACAATGGCACCCCATTCATTAACCGAGAGGTTCGAGCTCTCATGGAAAGGTACAACATCAGCCATGCCACATCAACTCCCTATTACCCGCAAGGTAATGGTCAAGCTGAAGCGTCCAACAAGACTTTGCTACGAGTATTATCGCGAATGGTGCATGACGCCGACCGGTCGTGGTCCGAACAACTGAATCTGGCACTCTGGGCCTACAGAACATCCATGCACACAGCGACAAAGGCCACGCCCTTCTCTCTCGTCTACGGGGACGAGTGTGTGGTACCTGCCGAGATCGCAGAACCATCGGCTCGACTTTCCCTAAGCAGCAGTCTCGGAAATGAAGCAGCCCGGCTGGCGGCACTTGACGGCCTCGACGAACGACGAGCCACGGCCCTGCGCCGCATGAAGAAGTATCATGAGCAGCTCACGAAAGCTTATGGGAAGACCGTCAAGCCACGTTCGTTTATCGAGGGCGACCTTGTTCTTCAAGCCGCCAAGCATGTGCGGGCCAACATGTCAGCTCCTAAATTCACGCCAAACTGGGAGGGCCCTTTCACGGTGCACGAAGCCCGCACTAATGGCTCGTACCTCCTGCTCAACCACGACGACGGTCAGGTCTCGGCCCCCATCAACGGCCGCTACCTGAAGAAGTATTATGTGTAGTCGCGACAACATAAGCCCGCGTCATAGAACGCGCCCTCGTAGCATTTTTGTACATGCGACATTGCTTGCAGACTTGTATTTTTTTGTTGATCTGTGTAGCGTTCTACACTAGTCATGTAATGGTGTTTTGTACCGCGTCCTATCAATACAAAGTCATGCTGTTACCTCAACTTCTGCCCAGCTGGCACTCATTCTCAACCTATGCTTCCTAAGTCACTTTCTACGAGCGGGAATGGGAGAGCATTCACAAGTAACCGAAACAAGCAAGACATTCAAAAAAAGAGAAGAAAGAAGAGAGCAACCGAACATAACATACAATAAGCCGAGACCATCGAAAATATGTACATATACATCAAACGTTTACTAGCCGTCGTTAAGCACTACAACTACGGCAAAGTAACATACAAGCTAGGAAAGTCTAGACAACAGCGATGCAACTGGGTGGGAGCTGAATGCCTGAAGTACCTCCCGCTCCGCTTGTACCTCTGACCATCCAGCATCAAGCTCGGCCTGTCGCCCTAACCGCTCTGACTCTCGCCCGTCCACCTCACCTCGCCGCCTCTGTAGATCGGACAACTGCCTCTGCAAATCGACGAGCTGTCTCTCTATCTCTGCCACCTGCATGTCAATCCCGGCCAACTCTGCCGTGATCTCTGACCGCTCTGCCTCTAATCCTGTGCGGCGCCGCTCCAGCAACATCTCCCGCATAACCACGACTGCACGCCTCTCATCCATATCGTGGCTGACGCTCCTCGATCTAAAGAAATCTGCTAGCCAGTCCAGCTGCATACCTAGCGATGTGAACGGAGCGAACTCTGAAAGCGACCGAGCAACGAACTCTGCAGTCCAACCCGACGACGGCACACTGGCGAACGGCAGCAACCACTCCATAAACCCTGCAGACACCCACATCCGTAGTACTGGGTTCTCTACCACCACGCTCTCGAATGTCTGCGGGAACGCTGCCTTCACCAGTTCTAACCGGCGCACAGTCTCCGCTGGTAGCTGGAGGCCCCCCCAAGCTGCCACATCCACCTGACCGCTCGAGGATCCTCTACTCATCTCTCCGACTGTCGCGCCACTGCCGCCCGCTGCAGAAATCTCCGACATCCCACCCGCCCTCTGCGCCCCAATCGTGGCTGAGTGCATCGCCAGAAGAGTAGCTCCGACCTCAACCACGGACTCCGGCAATGTGTCATGCCGTCGCACCACCACAGCCTGAACCGGTGTCTCTCGCTCACGAATCGAGGCAGCAACAACAGACTCAGGCTCCGCCATTTCGCCACCATCACCTCCCACAACCTGCGTCTCCATGCCTGTCCACCAGTCCTCGTCAATGTCGAACATCACCGTATCGCTCCCCTCTCCGCCGTATAGTGCCCCCACCGTTTCCTCAGTAGCAGGCAATGGGCTCACCCTCCTCGGCACACTGGCCGTCAATAGCTCAACGGCCTCGGTCTCATCACTGTCAACTAATCTGCCGGCCTCGGCTGCCATAGCCTCCTCGCCTTCGATCTCAGTCTCGGCCTCGCTCCCCCCCGCGACCGCCTCTTCCTCGTCCCCCTGGCAAAACCGCTGTCAGTTCACAGATTATGAGCAATATGCAAACCATATTTATACGACAAAAAGAAAGGACAGAAGCAAACCTCAGAGTCTAGCTCCTCTAATACGTCGCGCGGCCTCTTCGCCCCTGATAGGTGTGGGGCTGAGGTACCAGCACTAGCCTGACGCGCTGTCTCCATCATCCCCACTCGCAATGCCGACAAGGGCCCCTTGCCGGCCCCCGGCACCTCGGCAATAGGCTCCTCACCACGGTCCTCCCCGGGAGCAGCGTCCCCCAACTCTACCGCATCCTCCTCCGCCTCCCTCTCCGAGCTCGGAACAGAACTCCCGGTCACCAGTGACAGCATCCCGCACTGCCTCGCGACTGTGGCCGATATCAAACTCAGGGCTCGGTCACATGCGAACACATCTACCTGTCGACGTGTGCCTGACGGCTGTGCCAGCCATCCGGCCCAGCTCCCTCGCAGTCGCTCCCACCAATGCGCATAATCCGCGGTCACCGCCCCTGCCACCTCTGTCCCTGGCTGCCTCCACTCTGTCGTCGGTGCCGGCCACTCGCGGGCTCTGTCATATAGTGTATACCCAAAAGCCGTCGCCACACTCCAAGGGCTGTCATAACCGCATGGGGGCTCTAGATCATACCCGAACGCCAACGACAGACGGTCCGGGCAATACCTCGCCACATAATAGCAGCACTCGGCGGGCTTCCCGCCATCATCTGTCAATACCGGGAGCCAGCCGGGAAAATACGCGACCAATAGCGCCAGCTGTCCTGGCGCTAGCTCGCCTCTCCTGCTCAGATCTGTCGTCACCTCCTGCACGTGCAGCCATGGCGGCGTACCATATGACGCATGCATCTCCATATAGGGCCGTCGCTCGCATTCCCCCCGTTTGTCTAGAATCTGTGCCAACGGGCACCCCGGCCTCCTGATGCCTGCCCAAGCAAAAGCCCGAGACCCGCTACACCACAACGCCACCTGCCGCGACCTGCCTGGACGGGTCACTGTCCCCATCGTCGGTGACGGGTGTGCGAGTGGGTATCCGTCAGGACGGTACCCTGGAAAGCACTCGTACAGGTACCTCTGCAAGAACATCCAGTCCACGTACGTCGCCACCTGATACCGACCATACGACCGCTTCACGTCATTCACGAACTGATCTAGCCGCGAGTATAACGTGCCCAAGTACACCGGAGCCAAGCCGACCCGCCTTCCCTGCGCCATCCGAATGGCCAAGGGAAACACCCTCGGGGAAATGCCATCCTCAGGTGTCCCCTCAAACACAAACCTGCAAACAACGACCGGCAACATATGTCAGTTTGACGTTTTACAGGGCAAGCAGGACATACGATATATTCACGAATAATCACACGACAGTACAAAATTTACCTCGATAAGAACATCGCCAAAAACGCCACCAACTCGTACCGATCGCTGCCATGATACGGACCCATCACGAACTGGGCAGCATTGCCCAACTTCTGGCCTGTCCTCGCCTGCGGCGTGCCGTAGAACTGGCGCAGCCACCCACCGTACGTCCCCTTCCGGTGCCTCTTCGTCTCCGCCAAAATGTCCAGTAGCTGCGTCTGCAACAACCGCTCCTCCCCGCTCAGCCGGGTCACCCGTGCATCCACCTCCCCGTGTATCGGCAGCCCTGTCAGCATCAACACATCGAGTAACGTCGGCCCGATCTCCCCGAACTCGGTCACGAACGTATGCGACTGCGTCTCCATCTTGCCAGCAATCGGGTCATCCCTGGCGTATCCCTATATAACTCCAGCCCCCTCGCCGTAACATTGATCGCCGGTAACAGCCCTAGTGCCTGCAACACCTGCGCCCTCACCGGTGTCTCCAACATATGCTCACACCAAAAGTCCCACCCTACCGGCATCGCACTATGGCCCTTGAACATCACCGGCGACCAAGGTATGTCCTCTCTCCCAATCAACAATGCCGGTACATACCTCGGCGACATCACAGGCGCCTCCGCCGGGCTCGGCGCGCGAAGGTAGGGTGACGACAGCCGAGGCTCCTCTCCCATCGACGGACCACCCCACGGTGTCCTGAACGCTCCGTCTGCCACACGAATGGCCAACTCCCTCCACAGCTCACGGTCCGGTACACACGGTACTACTCCCCTCACCCCCAGCAATGTGTTTGTCTTATCTGGCTCTGGATCGTAGGACCTCCTACCGCCATCATCAAAGGTCAATGGCACTGCCGCCTCGACACCCACTGACGGTATGGCCTCATCGACTGGCGGTGCCGGCACAGGTACAGTCATCATATCCCGCGGCGGTCGCGATGTACCCGCCGCGGCCCCTTGCGGCTTCGCCCACATCTTCTGCCGAACTTTTTTCGTTGCTGGCGTCGCTCCGGGCTGTGAGGATGGGACTTGGGCCTGTCGGACACCCTGCGTGACCGACCCCCCATGACTGGCCGACCCCCCATGTGCGGCCGACCCCTCTCGTGCGACCGACCCCCCGTGGCTGGCCGACCCCCCATGTGCGGCCGACCCCTCTCGTGCGACCGACCCCCTGTAGCTGGCCGACCCCCCTTGTGCGGCCGACCCCCCTCGCTGGGCCGACCCCCCTTGCCCGGCCGACCCCCCGCGCTGGGCCGACCCACCTTGTCCGGCCGACCCCCCTCGCTGGGCCGACCCCCCTCGTGCGGCCGAGCCCCCGTGGCTGGCCGACCCCCCTCCCCTCGCAGAGCCACCGACTGGCCGACCCCCTGGCCCCGACGACTCCTCGCCCACTTCCACCTCTTCTCTCACCATCCCTTTTTCTCTCTTTCTTTCTCTCTCTCTCTCTCTCTCTGACTTACGTAGGCACAAATGGCGGTGCCTCCGCCCCTGCCCCCCTCCGCTCCTTATATAGGGGTGGGCAATTTTCTTTTCTTTTTCCTTTTATTTTCTCTTTCTTTCTTTCTTTTTCTATTCTTTCTTTCTTTCTTTTCTTTTTCTTTCTTTTTTCCTTTACTTTACGCTCCCGTCCGCCGGCGCCTCGCCACAGTTTGTCGACCACGCGCCGTCGCCGCTATGACCGCAGTGCGCGCCCGCGCGCCACCTCCACGACCTTCGTCGCACGCATTCACATGACAGCTCCGCGACAGGCCCCGTCGCCCGCGTGCCATCTCCTTGAACCGCGTCGCTTGTGCCAACTCATCGCGCTCTTTACAACGCGCGCTCAATGCCAATGGTCACTTGATGCACTGCCGCGACGTTCGTCGCCGCGCCCGTGCGCCATTCTCATCATGCGTGCCCCCGGCACCAAATATATGCTCCGCGACCTTCGTCGCCGCACCCATCCGCCATTCTTATCACATGTGCCCCGGCATAGTATTGCTTTGCGACGTTCGGCGCCGCACCACTTTCATGACATGTGTTCCGGCACCAAGTATTGTCCCCGCGACAATCATCGCCATGTCCATGCACCACGGCCATGTTACAAGCCTCCGGGCATAACACCCATTCACCACACCATGCGCCCCCGCCATGGGCATGGAAGACCTTCAACCCACTCTCGTGTGCGACATTCTGGAGGCTCCGCTCGTGGTGCTCCTGCAAGAGGACCCCTCCCTGCGACATGGGCTGAGCGCCAGCACGGGTTAGCGGCACAATCAAACTACGGGATAGGCTCACAACCTTGAAGCCATCGCCGGCACAATCAAACTACGGGATGGGCTCACAACCTTGAAGCCATCGCCGGCACAATCAAACTACGGGATGGGCTCACAACCTTGAAGCCATCGCCAACACAATCAACTGCGGCATGGGCGTGCCAGCACGGGCTAGCGCCATTGCCGGCTCAATCAAACTACGGGATGGGCTCACAACCTTGAAGCCATCGCCGACTCAATCAAACTGCTACATGGGCTTAGCGTCATCGCCGGCTCCATCACCAGGGACCCTGGCCCCCGCAGCAAGAGGGGCTGTAACCACATCGTTTATGCATGCGACGCCCGCTCGGGTTGCCCCTCCGCGCCCGCCACACGCAGGGGGCTTATGTTCATACCCTATTCTGGTCGCACCCCAAGACCCGCCAAGGGACCCACTTTGCACGACACATCACCCAGTCAGCGGTCAACTTTTCAACGCTCGAGGGCCGGTCAAAGCAACGCATGCTCAAGTCACGTGAACCATTCGTGAAGCGACTTCGGCGTGCCTTCCACCCCAAGGGGTCGGCCACCCCAAGGGGTCGGCCTCCCTCTAGGGTCGGCCTCCCTTGGGGGTCGGCCACCCCAAGGGGTCGGCCACCCTCGGGGGGTCGGCCTCCCTCTAGGGTCGGCCTCCCCCAAGGGGTCGGCCACCCTCGGGGGGTCGGCCTCCCTCTAGGCTCGGCCTCCCCCAAGCGTCGGCCTCCCTTGGGGGTCGGCCACCCCATGGGGGTCGGCCACCTGCCTTGAACACCGACGTCGTCACCTTTGACCCCACCCCATTGTCACGACGACCGTCGCTCGCGGCCGCACTCCGCCATAGTCGCGACAACCGTCGCTCTCGGCCGTGCCCCTTCGTCGCGATGACCGTCGCCCGTAGTCTCGATGACCGTCACTTGTGGCCGCTCTGTCGCCATGACAACCGTCGCTCACGGTCGCGCGCCATCCACGCAACGACCCTCGTCGCTCGGAGATCACTCTGCGACCCTCGTCGCCCGCACTCAACCGCGCCCCATGCGCTGCAATCATGTTATATGCCTACGGGATAGGCTACTCCTCCAGGACACTATCTCCGCCAGGGTGCCTGCGTGACTAGCCTACGTGCTCTGGCACTGGGGGCTCGCGTCGGCACCCCTAAGGACTATGACCCCCGGGTCACTCGGAGACGGGAGCAGGTCTTCGGAAGGGCATCTTGCCTAGTCCACCTGGCAGCTGGGCGTCGGGTCTTCCCCACCGCTGCCAGACCTGTGGGATTCAGTAAGGGCTTGGACTGGAGGCTGGGGCAACGGGCTACTCTGACCATGCTACCGCGGCATGATCAGTCTCCTCAGACAGGCAGAGAGATGTTGCAAGGGCAGGGCAGCACGAACTTAGGAACCGGCAGTCCAACGAAGGGTCAGTGCGTTGGCCCCCTGGTGACGTGTCGTTCCCAGGGGGCGACACATGTCAACTTATGACACATGCACATTTTTGCCTATAAATAGTGGACTTTGGAGCTTTTTCAAGGATCTTTTTCTCATTTGGACTTTTCACTTTCTCTCTCTAAAAGGAACATTCTCTCTGGAATTCTAGTGAGAGAAATATACTTGAACTCCCGTCTACGGACCCTGGACGCCATACCCTCATCACAGACTGTAGACTGTCGGTCCTGTTCATCGTCACCCTGCCTGCGCAGCACTGCCAGCCCTCACGACCTGTCTGGGGAGCCTTGTCCTCGGCCCTTGCGCCGTCCTTGCTGTCTCCCACGTTGCCTACCTGGAAGCCAACTCAGACCGCATCCTTTGTGGCACCTCCACGTATCATCGAACTATTTTCGGCACCATCAATATGATATGTCATCAAATTATGTTTTCAATGAGAAATAAAATTATAAACATTATAATTGTCTCTAAAGGTCTAAAATATTATCTTTAATGGGGTCCTTATTTCTTGATAAGTTAATTTGCATATCAATAAGCTTTATATAATTGAAAAAACTAATTTTGAGCTTTATGAAACTCTAACTAATTAATGAACTAATATATTATGATTTAACTTTAACTAATGCATGTATTCTTAAAATCACTCTCTAATATGAATATAAAATTTCATAGATCTGAAAATAACAATAAGAGAGAAAAAATGATGTCACGATTAAGATTGACACAAAAAATATAATACTTGATTCATATTAATTTTATTTTAGTATATGCTTATCGTAATGAATGTAACGATTTATAAATATAATGTATAGCTTTTAGAATCTTTTGATAAAATAAAAAAATTGACTGTATTTTTTGGATGGAACCACACTATCAACAAATAACAATACAATTATTGTTAATAAAAATTGTAGTAATGATTTAACTCATTCGTAAATCTGAAGGTTAAAAAGAATTTAAAGTTATAGAGTAAACATATTAGTGTCTCTAAACGCATTCAAATTTTATTGTTTTTAATTTTTTTTATTTTTGCAATGCAAAAATTAATTCTAAAACTCTAAGTGTACTAATTAGTATTTAATTTTGACAATGTCCTTAAAACTAACTCTCTCATACAAAAATAAAAAAAATCATGTATCTAGAAAAAAAAAATAACATATGAAATTTAGTAGAAAAAATTAAAATATGTTACAGTTAATTTAATTTTATGACATATATATATATATATATATATATATATATATATATATATATATATATATATATACCTACACAAAAAAATAATCATTGTCATTATCTACATAATGTATACGATCAATAATCAATTTATAGAATAATGTTTTGCTTTGATATGACCGCACAATCAACAAGTGGCTATATCGCATATATGAAAATTTGAAAACAAATCACATATGCTTTGAAAGAAAAAAAATTTTCAATTAAATCTAATAATTCTTAATTACTTTATTTTGAGAACATTTAAAACCTTTATGATGCAACAAAATTTCGGTCTAATTCTACAAATCTAATTATTTACGAATTAGTTTTTATATGGAGCCCTTATGATCAATAAAAAGACTTTTTTCAGTTATACTTGATTAAATTTTCATTAAAATAAAGACTAATTAGTAAATTTTAAGCCACTTATAAGCATTAAAACTTAATGCTTATTATGATGAAATTGAATAAAACCATAATTGGTGACTATTGTGCGAGTTAAACAGCAAATAATTGATAAACATTTGGTTTATAATATTAGGCTAATATAATGATATTTGTTATCATTTTCAAGCACATTATAGTTATAACTTTAGCCTGACATATTTTGGTATATAAATGTTAGATTATGTTGTGATAAAACAAATGTAGTTTATGGGAACCTGACATATTTTGGTATATAAATGTTAGATTATGTTGTGATAAAACAAATATAGTTTATGAGAAAATACTATTGGATGAATTTAGTAGATATAGAAACTATAATTTGCCGACAAATACTAGTCACAAAAGATGTGAAAAATAATTTCAACACTCCAAAATAAGGACATGTCATGTTTATCAATTAATATTCTTATTACTAGCATTTACAAGAATTAAAGAAAAAAATATACATAAAATATTAGATATTATATAATCGTTCTATAAATTTTTTTTAAAAAAGCATAACTTATTTAAAAGTAATAAGGTGCCTACATAAGTCCTGCTAAAATTGAGATGCAACTTTTTTACTTTTAAATTTTTACTTAATTATTATATTAACCGCGGAAACATATATATGTAATACCTTAAAGACTCTATGAAGTTAAAAAATTAAATTGGCACGTAACATTTATAATTCAAAAGCAACACTTGATAGCGTCGCCATATTTTAATTTAAATTATAATCATATTCGCTATTTAACTCTATACGGTACTAGTATAATTAATCTACTACTCTAAGTGCTAAGCCAATATTCATTCGAAATATAGTTAACAACTTCAAACGAAAGTTCAAAGAAGACAAGTAAGTAACGGCTTCATTGTGTCGCTATCTATTATTTATCTTTCAACTTGCAATATAACAAAATTACAGATAAACACACATATACATGCAAATATCTCATAATTATTGCACGCAGTCTTATCAAACAAACAATGCTATTTAATAATCGAAAGTTAAGAGTAATGCAAGTGAATTCATCTTTTCATATTTTACTTAAGTTAGTCGTGATTAATTCAGATACTAAGATTATTCTTTATAGCTAAATAATATATTTTTTATACTGTTAATTTTTTTATCTACGTGGTACACATTAATACACTTTTTAAAATCTTATAAAATAATTTATTTTATAAACAGACCCGAGCTTGGCAGCACCTAACCGAACTATCTCTTCCCATTAACAGCTCATAGCTATTTGAGTAGTCTGTATATAGTATTATTACAATTTTGGCTTGAGTTGCAGTATCCTGAATTTAATTACCATGGCGGAGCACCTCATATCTGCTCCTTGTTTTAACAAACAGTTATTTCACTAATGCCCAACCCAACGCTGGTACCCTTCATCATTCATACTCTTATTGACACAAAGCAACATAGAGTTGTCAAAGGGCCGGGCTTGGGCCGGCCCAGCCCAAGCCCATCGGGCCTGCTGTGGGGCAGGGCCGGGGCCGGGCCAGTGGGGCTGCCAACCGGGCCGGGCCTGCCGAAGGCAAACCTAGGCCCAGTCCAGGCCCTGGCCCTAGGCCCAATATCTAGGGCCGGGCTTGGGCCGGGCCCGGGCCCTTTTTTTTTTTTTTTCTTGTTATTCAATTTTAAATTTCATCTCTAGGCAATATTCACAATTTAACGAACCTAATCTTTATCCTTTTATTTCATTATAAGTAATATACATATATATGTATGTATGTATATACATATTTATTTGTTAGCCATTATATTTTTTATTATATGTTAAACATTTTCATACTCTTCTTGGTGAGCTTTATTAATAAAATCTTAACACATAACAATTTATATAGAAAAATAATAAATGTGTTCATAGGCCCTCCTCCTTTTATCCGGGCTTGGGACCGGCTGCTTGTAAACAAACAGGCGAAGTTACCTATTTTTTTATATATACGAAAAAATATATATCTTGCTTGTAAAAATTTATTTTATATATATGGAAAAAAAGTATATTTTGTGAAAAAATTTATTCTTAAAATTCTAACAATCAAAATAATAATGCATGTCTATCCAAAATATCAGCAATCAAAGATCAAGAAATCTGCAACGTCAACCAAAAGGATCAAAAGAGGAAAATAAAAACAAATTACCTAATCATCCAGAAGTACTTCAATATCCGAGTCACTGCTCTTCCTATCATCAATCGGTTTATCTTGCTCGCGGTATTTCGCATCAAGATAATCCTTCCAACATACACATAGCTCGAGCGACTCGGGGTTAAGACGACTCCTCCTGTCATCCAAAACCCTCCCGCTGGCTGAAAATGCCGACTCTGAAGCAACCGTGGAGGCTTGCACTGGCAGTACATCCCGTGCAATTTGGGATAAAGTTTTATACATGTTTTGATTTTGTTTCCAAAAATTTAACAAATTAAAATTAACCTGTTCTTGCCTTGATAAATCAGAATAATGATCAGTATTTGCATATACACCAATCTCATTAAAAGAGGAAAAAGTATACGAACCTGCCGAATTAGAAGTACCTTCACCTGGTAGTTGTCTTGCTACTAGATGTTCAAAGCCCTGAAGGTATGGCGCATAATACCTCTCAACAGTGGATGATGATGTAGCTCGCCCGCGCACGTCAGCAGAATTACGATAGACGTTGAACAAGTCCTCAAACCTCTTGCTCACTTTTGCTGTGAATGCGGTTGTCTCCTCTGCTGTGTAGCACATTAATTTCGATATCTCTTGTATCGAGGCGTTCACGCCATGCAACTTTAACCTAGGATCTAAACAAGTAGCCACAGTAAAAATAGCAGGCAGTTTACTCCAATATTTATTAAATTTTTGATCCATCACTTTTACTATTTCCTTAAAGGGTCCTATATATCTCCATTTTGTTAACATTGTAGCCATCTTCAGAATTTCTATTACAGCGAGAGGAGAGGTGGGATAGTACGTACCAGACAATAAATTGGTAGACGTGTAGAATACCTCCAAAAATTCAGCTAGGTATGTGGCCATCTGCCATTCCTCTTGAGTTGGCAAGCCGGCTGGGAACTGGGTTAGTAGAAAATGCGTATAGACTTCTCGGTATGCCAGAATGTGTAAAAGCATGTGGTATGTAGAGTTCCACCTGTGGACCACATCTGTAACTGCTCTCCTGCGAGGCATATTATATTGAACACACAACGTTTTAAATTGTTGTGTTCTCGGACTCGAGCTATTAACATACGCTGTCATACCCCTCATTTTGAGAAGAATATCTCCTGCAGCAGCTAAACCATCTTGAACAATTAAATTAATAATGTGACAAACACAGCGAACATGAAATAATTCACCATTAAGTACAGGTTGAAGCGTCTCCTTTAAAGCTGCAACAGCAACTTTATTATTAGAAGCATTATCAAAACTAACACTCATAATCTTATCCTTAATTTTAAATGTGGTGCATGCTTTTAATATAAGAATAGCAATGTTCATTCCATCGTGCGGATAAGGGAAGTGCTCGAAAGCGATGATTCTCTTGTGCATAACCCAATCTGCATCAATCCAATGAGCGGTCACACAAGAATAACTAACAAAAGTATAAGGAGATTGCCAAATATCAGAAGTAAGACTAACTTTACCGTCAAATTTATCGAAATAATCGATAAGGCGTGCTTTAGCAGCATTGTACTGTCGGAGTGCATCGGATCTAGTTGTGTTTCTATGAACCTTTTTGTACAAAGGTTGAACGTATGTGTTCATATATCTAGAGTGCTTAGGATTATCGGCAAAAGAAAAGGCTTGTTCATCATGAATAACAAATTCAGCGAGACCGTCTCTTTGCTCTCGCTGATTATAAACAAATAACTTACCGTCAAAAGATAACTGCGTTTGGGTAGGTTCGACGTGGCCTTGTCGAGGTGCACACTGAGGGTAATGCCTGTTAAGATGTCCATTACCACTACCAGACGAAAATAATTTAGCACAGTACTTACATCGAGCTTTTCGGATGCCGTCCACCGTAACTTCATCAAAATGATTCCAACACTCGGCTTTCTTTTTTTCCCCTTTTGGACTTCTGGCTCATTACCGGAGGCATTGCTCGGCCCTTCTTCATCATGACCAGGCATAGGGTTGAGATTATGCCACGGAGTAGTAGCTTCGCCAACCGAGCTGCGTCCTTGACTATAATGCGGGGGGTCTTTATCAGGCGTGTATTCAAAATCTGGAATGTTTTGATTGAACTCCCAATTGGCTTGGGTATCTATCATACAGCCTGTACTCATTCGTCCAGGAACGAATGGTTGTGTTGGTGCTTGGATTGGTGTTTGTGATGGCCGTGGCGCTGGCGCTTGTGCTGGTGGTGGTGCTTGCGATGATGATGATGTTTTTCGTGATGACGATGCACGCCTCATTTTCTTCAATAATCCAGCAATATTTCACGCTAAACTTTGTAAGAGTAACTAAATACACAAGTATAAGAGTACTAATAAGAAATAACAATTAAAAGAATGAACGAGTAACAAATATTAGAGAGTTAGTAATTAAAAAGAATTTAGCAAGACTAGTAATTAATAAACAAGAGTACTAATTAGTAAATACTAGTAGTAATTAGCAAGAGTAGTAATTGGAGAGGAAAATAGTAGCAAAGCTTGTAGAAATATATAATGTTTAGGTAAGAGAGAGTAAGAAGATTGGTGTGAAAAATTAGAGAGAAATGGTGTGAATTATAGATTTTAGAAACTTCACAAATGACCAAAATACCCCTACAAACTATCCGTTTATAGTTGTTGGGGAGGGTAAGAGTGTAAAGGAGTTGAAAAATATAGGTTAGACTAAAATACCCCCCAAACTAGCCGTTATATTGCTGTTGGGGGGGTAAAAGTGGAATTTTAGAAAAGGGGTGGAAGAAAGGGGAGGAAAAGCAAAAAATTCAAACAAGTGGTGGGGCCAAAACCGGGCCAGACCCGGGCCGCAGACCGGGCCAAACCGGGCCAGAACCGGGCTGACTTCGGGCCGGGCCAAACCCGGGCCGGGCTTTTTCGCAGAATCTGAAGGCTTGGTTCAGGCCCAGGCCCCAAGCCCACTTGTGCTGGGCCCTACTGTTCATGGACGGGGCCGGGCCAGCCCTGGCCAGAACCGGGCCGGGTCGGGCCAGCCCACGGGCCGCCCAGCCCGTTTGACAACTCTAAAGCAACACGTGACAGTCACCCATCCGCCTGCCCCGGGGTGACCAGGAGCAGAACCCAAAACTTTAATTAGGGAAACTGCCTTCTGCCCCCTGAACTCTCAGCATTTTGCGTTATGTTATCCTCCACTTTAAATGAGTGTACTAAACCTACCTCTGTTATGTGAAAGTGCGCATATTAGACATTTTCCTTCCAACTTCATGTTATTTTTGGCGGGAATGATTTAAAGCCCAAAGTCATATTCTAATGACCAAAATATTTGACCTCATATAGTTAAAAGTTTTGTTGTTCATTAAGCCTAAACACACCCTGCCCAATAGCATAGAAATGCATTTTTTTTGGTGATTTTCTCATTTAACCCGAATACCTAACCTTATATTCTTTTATCTCTTCCCCCTTTCCTACCTCTCCACTCTTCCCCCCTCCCCGAAAGTGCCACGCTACAAAGCTATATCCGTCGCCATCACGCCACCCCTGAATCATCACTAACCCCGTAGTTGTCCTCACCAACTCAACAACGCAATTCTCCACCACTCCACCCATCCATCCACAAGCATGCACACATGTGAGCGTGTGCGCGCACACACACACACACACAATCTTCTTTCTCTGCCCATCTTTAAATGTATCTTCTATCTCTTTAATTGCCACTCTCACACGCAGCACACACACTCAATTCGTTTGTGATGGTTGCAAATTGGTCTCCAATTTTAAATAGTTGGATGGTGACAAAAGCTGGCAGTGGTGATATGGTTGTTGTGCGTTTAACACTAGGTTATGATTGGGGATGTGGTGGTTGGGTTGGGTTAATTATGGAGTAAAATGAGGCAGGATTGGCGATACAGATAGTATCGTGGAAGGTAGAGGCAGCATGGTAAGGTTGTTGGAGATGGTGGTTTTGTAATATCCCCATTTTAGGTTTGAATTTTTGGTAATTTTTAACAAATTTTACTAAATTCTTTTAACAGCAAATTTTACAAGTAAGAATATTTGCTCTTTTTAGCGACAAACTCTCACCTAACATTGGTATATTAAATTTGGGCGGCTTACAACGAAAAAATTAGGGACAATTTAAAATCATAAGTTATGATCTTTAGCGACAATTTAAAATCATGAGTTATAATGTAATGATATCAGATATTATTGATATTGAGGATTAGTGTTGACTGCATTTTTAGAAATTTCTAACGATAAATTATTTTCAATATCGGTGCACTTATTATAAAAGACGAATTGTGAAACGAGATAGTCTAATAAACCGTTAGCAAATTTTGTAGCGCATAAATTGTCATAAATATTTATTTTTAGACTATGTTGCAATAATAAAGTCCGGGTATGAAAAATTTAGCGACAAAACGAAGAGTGCAAGGGGCTTTCTGATAATTCTCAAGTTCGGGTTTGTAGAGAGCAGCCGACCCTAGCTAACCTTCCCTCATTATTTCCGATCCACGGCAGAGAGATAGAGAAAGTAACCATGAAGAAAGTTTCCGGCGGAGTTGTCTAGGTAAGTTGCTTTTAGATTATGATTTATGTGTATATATACATGTGAAAATCGTAAAGTTCATAAATGGGTTGTTGTATTTACAATTGCAGTGCTGTGTGTTTGTGTATTGGTAAAAAAGGTCCATGGCTATCGTGAGAGAAGGAGCGGCCGTGGTAGCCTTAGAACACCGAAAAATGGGTAATGGGTTATGTGTGTTGCGTGATGTTTGAAGTGTATACTGTATGTATGAAAAACGGGGGGATGCGTGAGTTTTGGTTGTGTATGATGTGCATTTTAATGGGTGTAGATGATTGACGCACATGTTTAAGGGCGTGAAGGAAGGGAGAGGCTGCCTTGGGCAGCAGGTAGGTGTGGGATAAATGTGTGTGTGCTCAAGTGAGAAAGGTGGAGTGATGGTGCAGTGTGTGCGAAGACGTGGTGCATTGTGTGCAAAAAAGTGACGAAGGGAAGGGGACAGCCATGGAGGGGCTGCCATGGCTGTGTTTGTACGGCTTCCATGGCTAGTTACAAGCATATTTGTGTGCATCCAAGAGAGAGAGAGAGGACCTACTGCTGGGCAGATTTAGTATGCACTGTATGTGGGTCTTGTGTGGGGAGTATAGTGGTAAAAGGGAAGGGGAATGTGGGCTGCCTACTGTGTGAAAAGTGTGTTTTGTTTGGACCGTGTGAGCATGGTGTAGACAGCCATGGGCGGCTGTGTTTGCAACCGTGAAGTGCATACACATGTGTTGAGTTTTTGTAGTTTGTGAGGGAGTGTAGGGGAATGGAGAGACTTTGAAATTATGGGTGCAAATTGCATTGCAGATGTGTTAGTGTAGGTAGAAGATGGAGTAAGTGTAGTGGGTATTAGAGTGCAAATCTAGTGTTTACAAATGAGTGTTAGGAGTGTAAGTGGGTGTGGTAGAGTGCACTGTGTGCGTAAGAGAATGGAGAGGGGAAAGACCCACTGCCATGCGGCAGCGAGTGTGAGAAAGAAATGGGATTTTGTTAATATATATATACATGTGTGGGTGTGGTGTTTAGAAATATAGATATGGGTGTGTGAAGTTGTTGTGCGGGTGAGTTTTTGCATGTGAGGTAGTTCGGGTGAAAGATTCTGTGTCATGAAGGAGAAGAAGACAGTGACAGAGAGAGGGAAAGGCGTCAGCTTGAATTAAACTCAAAAGTGTCGCTAAAAAGCTATCCTATTCCAGCAGTCTATTTTCAAAATTTTAAAATATATCTAGAAAATTATTTGGACAGTAGAAAGTTTAGAATAGTAAATTCAAAAGTTATTAAATTCAAAAGTTTCGAATTTTCAAGACCTACACAGTAAATTTTTTTAGATTTTTTGAAGCTTGGGAAGCGTGCTAACTAATTTTATTTGTGATAGAGACTTCAGTGTATTATAGAATAGTAAATTAAGTTATTAAATTTTGAAACTCCTACAATAAGTTATTAAATTCTGAAATTTTTTTTGGTCGTTTGCTATGTTAGCATCGTTAGCGGCGTAGCGCCCGAGCAATTATCACGTAACGCTGTAACGCTTCACTATTACAACTGCAAAAATCAAAATTTTAGAACCTCTTATGAGTAGAATTAGAAAAAGTACAAAACAGAAACTTCCATTATTTTTGTGAAACCTTCGATTTGGAATTTTCTTAGATTTTTCTGGGCATTGAAAGTGCCTCAAACAATCTTATTGTTAAAACAGGTTTTTGAATAATTTAACGTAGTAAATAAAATTATCTTTAGCCTAGTAATCTAAAATGATGGTGATGCTTGAGTCTCTGAAATGTCATTGCATTCCGGTGCCGTTCGTTGTATTTTTGGGGCGTGAGCATTGACACTCAATTGAATGAGCAGTTTAGGGTTTCGAGCGAGAAATTTTCGGAACGACCGTTCTAGTTCAAAATACCTATCAGTGGTTTTAAAAAAAATGACTCTTTTAGGTTCTATCTAAGTGGATAAGTTACTGTAGGCATTGGGGGCAAATAGGTAATTGTACATAAGTCGGGGGACGGTTGGGTAAAATTTTACTCACTTAAGAGAAACCTAATGCTTTGGCGTACTCGAGTGACAATGAATGACATCTGTGTGATTTGTTATTTAGGTTTCAGTAGAAAAGGGATATGGTGTTGACCGATGACGCTTTCAAGTTAAAGCACGTGTAGGGATATAAAGAGGAAAAGAATGGCATTGAAGGTTCTTGAGCCGGATGTATAACAGCATGATCGTCGCTTCGGAGATTTTGATATGAGAAATGCGTAGCGTCAGGTAAGTGACCCTTTGATTCAACTAGTAGTTTTTCATACAATGTATATGTTTTCTACGGTTAAAAGTGGTATTTGTCAACATTGACTGCTTTAATTATGTTTAACTACTCTGGCTTAATTTACCAAAAAACTTTTAGCGTTTTATCTCTCGTTAAAGAAAAACCAGACCAGTATGTAAATGATGTTTTGCTTAGAAATTTAAATGGAACTCGGATTTGAAATGTTTTGTATTTGACGTTATCGTAAATATTGAACATATGATAATTATCAAAAGGGTGTGAGGATGGTTGACAATCAATTAATGAGTGATTTTGTTTACGATGAACCTAAAGGGGGTTTTTTGGTTTATTCGATTGTTGTGCCCCATATTCACGGGGGAAAGTTGGATTTTGGGCCCTGGTCAACAGGGCTTGTACGTTGATGCATAGTATTGTTGCTCGTGGTTCACCCTTGCATCCACATAATTATTTATCTTGAATGTAGGAGGGTCTTCGGGCCCTAATCAGTGGGGCCTGTACGTTGACCACAACCTATCGTTTGAGTTGAGATTGGGATGGAACTGTTTATTGTGAGGTTATGTGCTAATGATTTTATACTCCAGTTTTGTTTCATGCGCTCTATTTCCTTTACTGGACGATTACTTCTGTTGTTAGATTTTAAATGTTGCTATAAATTATTGTGAGTTATTTTTTGCATGCTATGGTCCACCTAGTTGAATCATTGGTTACTTACTGAGCACGTGGAAGCTCATCCCTTACTTATCATTTCAGGTTGGAAGTAAGGTGATGGCGAGGAGCATGGGAAGAGACAATCTGGTGCGAAGCTTTGGACACTGCCTTGAATGAGTCGCTAAATATTTAGTCGTTGGTTTAGTTTTAGTTAGTGACAAATTGGAGTTATGAAGAATTTTAGCATAAGTGTTGTATTCAAATGAAAATAGGAAAATGTAATCAATGTTTGTATAAGTTTTAATTTCCGCTGTAGCTTGTAATGGTTTTAGCGAGTAACGCCTGGCAGAGCCCTTGGTTGGAGTCTATTGGGTCTGTGGCCAGCCATGGATCTAGCTCACGGGTCTACCCCTGGGTTCGGGTCGTGACAGGTTTAAGGTCATGAGTCTGTAGGAATGGTGGTCTGAATAATGGAGCTCTAGGGTAACGGTGGTTTGCGACCGTTGCAATGGTTGGAAAGCATGGTGTAGGTACATCATTGTTTAGCTTTCTTTTATTTAGGTGTTATTGGGCTTTACTTATCATTAAGATGATTATTGTTACAAGCCTAGTAATATATATTGAGTTTAGTCTATCTTTTTAATTTTAATAAGTATCCAGTCCACTTCGGTTAGGTCCAGTACAATCACTCAGTCAGAGTTCGATCCAGTTGGATAAACTAGTCCAGTTTGTTTGGTTTAACTTAGGTTTAGGTAAAGAGATTGCTACTTGATCGGTAATTGATTTGTGAATTGGGCACGTGTAACATCCCAAACCTAGGGTTAGGTTTACTCAAGGATATTAACTTCTTACCTTGTCGGTAATTCTGATGAGTGACATTATGAGATTTTTAGCTACGTTTAATGTGAGCAGTAAATTTTTGGGATCTCTAGCTACATTTTTTAATAGGCCCTAAGTTGCAAATAACAGCTAGGTGTAATTGGCAATTAATGGAAGTGAGGGGGTTGCCTTACAATATTATAATTGAATTAGGGTTTACTATGCAACTAATCATTTATCTCAATTTGGTTATTTTAAATTGGTAGGTGAATACTTAAAATATTACTACCGTACGATATTCATCACCGGCCAACCAAAAACCTGATCAAAAGCAAAGGACGACCATCGGCCAGTCGTTGGCTCTCTTCCTCCATTCATCGACTAACTACCGTGGCCGTCGCGACCTCTAATCGACGTTGCCACTTTAGTTTTACGGTGAGCCAAAATGGCAATCACCGATCTTTAGCCTTCAATGTCGGAATCTATAACCACTGACGACCATTTGCTACTCCTCAACCAACCCACCTGCCATTTTTACAGGTGTGTTCGTGTGTGTACGAGCAGTAATTTCGGTGACAGGACAACCGATCGATAAAGATGGCCAAAGCAACCAACATGCAACTTGTAGTTTTGGGTCCTTAACCCAATTACCCAGCTGCCAAGCAATGCCCTCTGTCATTGTGACGCTTACTGGCCGACCATCCATAGCGACTTTGCAGAATTTTTACTGCTGCCTAAAGGACAACGGTAACATGAATTTTTGAAACATTAGGGACTGAAGTTTCTTTATTGGCACTTTGTATAAATTGTGAAATGAATTCTTATGGGTGCTTGTGAGGTTGGTGAATGTATGCAGTGGTGGTCATTTAGTGACAGTGTTGGCGGTGAGTGAAATGGAATGAAGTAGGTAGTTTAGGTGTGCAACTGTTGGCAGATGAATGTGTATACTAAGGTGTGTATGTGGGGCACTGTGATGTGGATGTATATTGGGTGAGAAGTGCGGTTGTGTAAATCTAGATATGGGGGTGAGTATGTGCAGTTGTTTATGGGTGGACGGGTATGTGAAGTGTGGTGGTGTATATGTGTGCAGTTGTTATATGGGGGTGTGTGCGACTGTGTGAATACTGTTGTGTCATACAGTGTAATTGTGCATGCACCTTGGAGGGTGAAGTGGTGTATCCAACATTATGTGTTCTAGTGTGTTTTCGGATGAGCGAATGGTGGGTGCATGGCATGTATCTGTATATGAGGCGGTGTGCAAATAGGTGAGTTAGGGCATATGAATTGGTTTGTGAAATTGTGTATACAGTGAAGGAAGTTGCTTGCCGTCGGTCAAAGAAATTGTTACTGGACTAGATTTACTTTTGCATTATTGAGAACCATATGAGCAAAAGAGTTTAGCATAACACAGTTGTAATGGTTTTCATGGCTCTTGAGTTTTAGTGGATGTTTAAGAACTGCACCAAAATATGATTGAAAATGCTTGTTCCTCAATCATATTATCTCAAAGCATCTGCAATGGGTATTACCTTGGTTGTGGGTTATTGGGAGTATTGGAAAATGGCATATTGGGTTGAGGATTGAAATTGTTATGCAATTGAAGTTGAAGCAGAACTAACAGGGTAGGATTATTTGGTTATCTTCAAGTGGCACTACACAAGAAGTCTCCCTCAACATTAGATCAAGTGTTCGGATGCATACAACTTGGTTAGCATGCAAGTAACTCACCAACAGAGGTATAGTTAAGGCAGAAATGGATGTTCAGATACTTTGGTGGACGTAGGGTATGCATATGTACGACGGTGTGTTTGCGGTTTATGTAGTGTAGCTGTGGTGTCTATTTCAACAGTTGTGTGAGGTGTATGTGCATGTTGCTATTTAGGCAACACGATAATGTGTTAAGCCTTTGTCTATATGCGTAGTAATGCAATGGGTGTGCGTGTACTGTGCGGTGGGAGTATAGTCATGTGGTGTTGTGCAGTTACGTGTCTCTGTTGGTTGTGCTTTTTGAAGTGTGAAAGGTGAGTACTAGGTGCTTGGAGGATTTTGGAAGTGATGGGTTACTTGGGTGGAAATCAATTGGCGGAGTTGAATTGTGCGGCTATGTGGTATGGCGAGTATGTGTGTGTTCTGTACAATATGTGTACATGGCGTAGGTGTACCCTATGCATGTGTGTGCATTTTGGATAGGAGAGCTTATAGGTTATGAGAATATATAAAAAGAGAATGCTTATCGTGTGCTTTAGAGATTAATAGGATACTATTTACTGCAAGGTTGCTTGGTACGTTATTAAAATCGGGTGAATTGAGGGACAGGCCCCCCCACGCCGGCTACAGGCCCCCGCCTCCGTCCTTCCCCACCAGCCCCCACGCCGGTGACAAGCCCCCGCCTCCGTCCCTCCCCACTAGCCCCCCACGCCGACGACAGGCCCCCGCCTCCGTCCCTCCCACCAGCCCCCCACGCCGGCGACAGGCCCCCCCGCCACCACCACACCACCCTTCCCTCTCCCCTCAGATCTGCCGTCCCCATTGCCACCTCGCCGCCCCGCAGCTACCCCACTACTGCCACAGCCACCTCACAGTCGCACCACCATCGCCACAATTCCTCCCCCTCCGCCGCACCACCACCCTCTGCCGCTGCCTTCTGTGCGCCACTGTCGTCATCCGCCTCGCACCACCACTGCCTGAACTCACTTTTTTTTCCGGTTAGAAATTATTTATCATATTGAATTAATCTGTTGTTATAATGTAATTGTATGCTAGAAATTAATCTGTTGTTATAATGTAATTGTATGCTAGAAATTAATCTGTTGTTATAATGTAATTGTATGCTAGAAATTATTTATCGCATTAAATCTATTGTTATAATGTAATTGTATTTAATCTATTGTAATGTAATTGTATTTGATTTGCTATAATGTAATTGAATTTAATTTGTTGTAATGTAATTAAATTTAATTTTTTGTAGTGTATTGTATTGTATTTAATTTGTTGTAATGTAATTGTAACGATTAAACCCTAATTATCCCTAATTTGTTTCCAAGTAACCCTAATTGAACCAAATTAACCCTAATCAAACCGTAATTATCCCTAATCTAACCAATTAACTGTAATTAACCCCGCGTAACTCTAATTGAACAAATTAACCCCAATTAAACCTGATTAACCCTAACTGAACCAATTAATTGTAATGAACCCCGATTCAACCTAATCTAACCAATTAGCCCTAATTAATCCCGATTTACCCTAATTGAACCAATAAACCCTAATTAGCCCTAATTAGCCCTAATTGAACCAATTAACCGTAATTAGCTCCAATTAAACCTGTTTAAACCGGTTAACCTTAAACCCAAACCCTAATTAAAGCATAATTAGCCCGGATAAACCCTAACTATCCTTAATTTGTTCCCAATTATTCCTAATCAAACCGTAATTCTCCCTAATCTAACCAATTAACAGTAATTAATCCCACGTAACCCTAATTGAATGAATTAACCCCAATTAAACCTGATTAACCCTAACTGAACCAATTAATTGTAATGAACCCCGATTCAACCTAAACTAACCAATTAACAGTAATTAACCCCGCGTAACTCTAATTGAACGAATTAACCCCAATTAAACCTAATTAACCCTAACTTAACCAATTAATTGTAATGAACCCCGATTCAACCTAATTCAACCAATTAATTGTAATTGAACCCCTAATTGAATGCCCTGATCTAACCGAACCCTAAATTGAAATAATTGAACCCCCCTAATTGAACCCTAAATTGAATGCCCCAAATCAACCGAACCCTAAATTGAATCAATAGAACCCTAAATTGAAGTAATTGAACCCTAATTAAACCCCAAAATTGAATGCCCTAATCGAATCAAACCCTAAATTAACCCCTAATTGAACCCTAAATTGAAGTAATTGAACCCTAATTAAACCCCAAAATTGAATGCCCTAATCGAATCAAACCCTAAATTAACCCCTAATTGAACCCTAAATTGAATGCCCTAATCCAACTGAAACCTAAATTGAACCCTAAATTGAATGCCCCAAATCAACCGAACCCTAAATTTATTCAATAGAACCCCCCAATTGAACCCTAAATTGATATAATTGAACCCTAATTAAACCCTAAATTGAATGCCCGTGATCGAACCGAACCCTAAATTAAACTAATTGAACCCTAATTGAACCCTAATTAAACCCTAAATTGAATGCCCGTGATCGAACCGAACCCTAAATTAAACTAATTGAACCCTAAATTGAATGCCCTAATATAATCGAACCCTAAATTGAAATAATTCAAGCGCATCAGATATGTGCATTTTGAACAATTTTTTCCTATTTGAACATTGATAATTTGTTTGATAATTTTAGGTTGTTAATTGTGTATTTGAGAATTGTGATTATTAATCTGTGATTTTAGGTTGTTAATTGATGATTTTAGGTTATTAGCTGTGCATTTTAAGTAATTGCGATTATTAATTGATAATTTTAGGTTGTTAATTGATGATTTTAGATTGTTAATTATGCATTGAGCATTTGAGATATTGAGATTATTGACGGATGATGTAATACCCCGATATATTTTAACGGGTAAATTAAAATTTTCAGTGACGAATCGGTGAGCATTAATCTTGGTGATCTTTAGAGACAAATTTTTGGAAACCATAAGTTGTAACATAGTGATAGCAGTTACACGTAATATGGATTGAGGTCTTTAGCGACGATTGCCGTTTACGATATTTATAAAAAACTTTAGCAACAAGTTTATATCTTATATTTAGCGTTAATATTACTGTTAAAATTTCATATTTTTCTGAGATTATTTGGTATTTTTAATATTTTCTGAGAATTTTGTTTTCCTAAAATCCATTTGGGGCCTTTAAAATTCTTATTAAATTCTGAGAGAATTTCTGTAATGTTGTCATGGTATATGGAAGCTTCAGTTTCAGTTTCGTAATTTTTAGAGTTGATTTAATACTAAATCTATATCGCATTTGGTTTAGCAATATAGATGATTTTAAAATCATTTTGGTGCTTTTTAAATCCTAATTTTAATTTCAATATTTTTATTATATATTACGAAGCTGTCATAAAAATTATGGGATTTTGTTTTTTAGCTAGAAGTATTAATTGCTATTTTGGGCTTTTTTTGGTAATTGAGAAAATTATTTTAATTCAAAAATATTCAGAACTTCTGAAAATTTATATTGTAACTTGTTATGCTGTTTTAACGTATAAAATTATTTTATAAGAATTTATTGTAAATTTTAACGTGTCTTAATGCGTTATAGAGTGTGCAGGGTTATCGGTTAAGTTTAGCCGTTCGAGGGGTCCGATTCGTTTTTGTTTTTTATTAAGAGTGTCGGAGTGAGAAAAAATTAAGAATTAGTATTAGATTAATTGTTTGTGAGGCTAGGTTGTGTTCTAATAAATGACTCTGCCAACCTAGGTTAATCTCGAGGAATTTGGTCAAGAGCGTTTTTAGCTTCAACGTTTGGATTGAGGTAAGGGATTTCTATCCGAAACCCAAATTTGATCCATTTGTTCTCGTGATTATTTTTCTGAATTGATATCGAATCTCCTTTGAACTCTGTTATAATTGTTATGAAAATGCATCGTTTGCCCTTAATGCCTTGCTTTGAGCCTTATATGTTTATTGAAATTCATTTTCGATGTTGTGTATTTATTTCTCATTATGCATCGAATTTATCATTGATTCATTGGTTATTGCATTCTGCATATTGACATGAGTTAGTGTATCGAGGAGTTATAAGGATGGTCTGTATCGGGGGTGATATAAGGATGGTCTGTTATTGTCGGGAGATGCTAGTACCTTGAGAGTCTAGCTAGTGTTCATATGCATATGTAACAACAGTGTTATTGAGCATCGCCTTTGTGGCTTTGCTAAGTGATTACCCTGCACTGCCTGTGTGGCTTTGCAAATTTACTCATGTCAATATGATCTGCATTGTATACAGTGTAATTGAATTATTTTCGTTGATATCTGATTTAAGGTAAAGAGTCGAATCTCTTCCTCATCGCCTTTGAAATAAATCTGTTAAACATTTGAAATCCATTTTTTGAATTTTGAGCGACCTTACTGAGCTCCCAAAAGCTCACTCCTTTTTTCTGTTCCCTTCTGCAGGAAATAATCGTCAGTAAGAGTTTGGAACCAATGAGCTTGATTATAGATTAGATTAGCATTTTCATTGTTAGTTATTTAAGCCCTTGCGAGGGGATTAGTGTGTAACTTAATAAATTAAGTACATTACATTGTTTTGAATGAGAACGGTTTCAGTCTTAGTCATTAGAACCCCTGCGGGGGTCAGTGTTGCTATTTAGAAATTTTGACTAGAATTGATGTTTCAAGTATGACAGTATATTTGGAGAATTATTTTACTCAATGGTTTAGTTGCTCTGATGGACTGATGGTTCTAAATTACTCGAGCGAGTGTTAACGTTCCAAAAATTTTGGGATGTTACAGAGGATGGGACCCAATTGAATTGAATGTGTGATTTTTGTTAATTTTTATTGCATTGGGCGGCATTTGAGAATTGAGAATTGAGATTGTTGACGGAGGATGGGACCCAATTGGATTGAGATACCTGTTAGTTAGCGCAGACACGGACACCACGTCTGATCGACGGTGTCCGACATTTAAAAAATAAATATTTTAATAAATCAATTAACCCTAATTAATTAGCTCTAACGAGCCTAATTAGTTTTAATTAACCCTAAGAACCTAATGAAAATCAAAGTAGCTGTAATTACCCCAAATTAGCCAAAATGAACCCAATTACGCGCATATTGATTATAGTTAGCCTAATTAGTCGTAATTTGCACTAAGATAACCCAATTAAGCCTAATTAGCGCTAATTAGGACTAATCAACACTACTCGGCACAATTAAACCCTAATTAGGACTAAATAACCGTAATTAGTCCTAATCAACCCTAATTAGCTATAATTATCCGAAACTAGCCCTCATTAACATTAATTAGCCCTAAGTAGCCCTAATTAGGACTAATCAGCACTACTCAGCACAATTAAACCCTAATTAGGACTAAATAACCCTAATTAGTCCTAATCAAGCCTAATTAGCTATAATTAGGCCAAACTAGCCCTCATTAACATGAATTAGCCCTAACATAACCCAATTAAGCCTAATTAGGACTAATCAGCACTACTCGGCACAATTAAACCCTAATTAGGACTAAATAACCCTAATTAGTCCTAATCAACCCTAATTAGCTATAATGAGGCCAAACTAGCCCTCATTAACATTAATTAGCCCTAACATAACCCAATTAAGCAGGTACTGGAGCAGCAGGCTTTCTTTGCCTACATCGGCAAGAATTACCGCCGATGGCTCCACGATGCACGGGACCGGGCGAAGAAGGCGCTGCCCGCAGGTGCCCCGATGACGGACATGACGAGATATCCCCCACATTGGATATCTCACCGTGTATGGGGGAGATGATAGATCGGTGGGCTACGGATCCAGGTTGGGACGCCAAGAGTAAGAGCGGGGTTGAGAATAGATAGAACAGAGATCCGACGCACACGGGGGGGTCGGTGCCACACGACATCGTCTGACACAAGAATGGGGTCGAGCACCCGGATCTGGAGGAGGATGAGGTCATAGCTCTGACCTATACTCAGACGCACGTGCGAAAGAAGGACAAGGACGAGACGCACCAGGCAGGCGACTATATTTCAGATATTGCCCGGCGGATCGATGTGAGTCAATTTATTTAAGTTGTTGATGTTTTTTCTTTCTATCCTCAATGTCCGTTTCGTTAATTAATGCCCTAACATATCGTTAAACCACTATTTTTGTAGGCCTCGTATGAACAGCGAAGGGAGTCCGAGCAGCAGTCCGGACAGCCATCAGCGTCCATTAGTACAGCTGCGAGTACTGGGGGTTGAAGTGATGTCTGGATACGCCGGAGGTCGTGAATCGGCCTAAAGGCCGCATACTAGGCCTGCCTAGCACGACTGCTCGTGCCGTGATAGGAGCGTCCTCACCCCCTGCTGCCCCTCCATAGACACCGGCTCCTCGTCCTCAGTTGGACGACGAGGAGATCCAGCGCATTGCTACAGTGGTGGTGAGGATGATCAGGGAGCAGGGCACTGCTGGACAGGCCGAGTCGGCCCCGGATCAGCAGGATCCAGATCCGGGACTCAGCAACCCCTGATGAGCCCCTTCCCGTGCCCGTTCCTAGCTTCCCCCCAGCCCCCGTGCCCGGCTTGTACTCTTCTCCCCTCTCCTAACCGGCTGTATTCGGTTCCCGGCTTGAACATATATGAGTTTTTTTTATAATAAATATTTTTTATAATTGATTATATATATTTCTTTCTGTATTGATTATTACGCGTTGTTGTTGAGAATTGAAAATTGTATTACAGGTCTGGGTAATTAAAAAATAAAAAAAAATTTCAAAAAAAAATTGACTTTTGGCGACGGATTAATTCCGTCGCTAAAAGTATTCCTACAATTCCGTCACTAAATCAGTTATTTAGTGACGGAATATTCCGTCGCTAAATAAGTTTCTTAGCGACGGAATATTCCGTCGCTAAAATATTTTATCCGTCGCTAATTTGACAAAAAAGAAAATAAATTAAAATTCTAAAAATATAATTAGCAACGGAATATCCGTCGCTAATTAAAAATAAATCCGTTGGAAAAAATGACATATTTAGCGACGGATTTAAAACATTCCGTCGCTAAACTATTAGTGATGGGCTTTTATACGAGGGATTTTTAGCGACGGATTTCCCCGTCGCTAAAAGCCTGTTTTCTTGTGGTGTAACCTTTCGCTACAAAAGCGTCTATGTAGACATTTAATCAATTAAATAATGGGTTTTAATTTTAATTAGGATATATTATTAGGTCTTGGCTTAGTAATGTGATTTATTTAATTTATTCAGTCCAAGTTTATTTAATTTATCTACTCCAGTTTAATTGTCTAAGTTAATTCGAACTGCATTAGTCCTATCCATTTAGGTCAAGTCAAGTCCAAGGTCCAGATCACTCTAATTGATGTAATTTTGTCTAGATGACTTGAGAAAATAATCCATAATTTATCCTTAATATAAAGATCAGATCAATTTAGTTTTTGGTTAGGACATGACTTATCCCAAATTTGGTACATCCCATTTGTGATTTTAGAAATAATTACCGAAAATAAGGGCAGATAATGCCTCAAAATTTGAAAAAGTCATTTTTAATTAATGGGGTGAACCGACTAATTTTCGACTAACTGGTTGGTTAGTTGACTTTTGTCGATATGCGATATTATCACTTATTCTAACTTATCTCTAACCTTGCAGATTGACATTGTCAATCTTATCAGATTCTGTCACCCTAAACACTATATAAAGAGATCTTGGCCTTCATTTTTGAGGGGTCCAGAAGCTTACTCTCTTTAGAGCTTCTATGCTATTTCTTCATAAAGTGACATACTATCTCTCTTGAGAAGTCTAGCAATCCAAACAATTCCCTAAAACGTCTTTTTTTTTCTTTACATTGATCCTAAGGAGAACATCACTGAATCGTCGAGGCAAGCAACATCGCGAGGTTATCTTTACTAGCTTTCTTAGGGTATGAATCATATAGATTGTCTCCCTTCCCCATAATCGCATTTCATTTTAGAAACAAAAAAAAGAGTCTTTTTACCATTTCTTGTCTAAGTCTAAAAATGTAGATTACTCCTCGCATGACCAGAGTCGAACTGCAATGGTTTTGATTCCGATTAGTCCGATTGGATAGTAGGCCACTCGAACCTTGGTCGAGTTCAAGACAAAAACTTAAAAATTAACCGAGGGTGAGTCTTACTGTATTTTACATGCTACATGTTTTTAAGGCCATTAATCACTAGAAATGAAGTAGAGACGTACCGAAAGGATACGGTGAGTGCCTAACAACTTTCTATTGCGTAACTTAGTCCCCAAGCCCCTATCATGATTTTGATAGACCAGGTGTCTTTCTTGAACACTTTGAGTCACTTTTTAGTTTTTTTTTCTTATTTTCCTCAAATTAAATAAGATGGTGACTCCATCAAAAGCCTTTTTTTGGGAATTGTTTTTGAGGAAGTTCGCTATAGTGGCGACTCTACTGGATAATTTTCTGGAAATTTTTTTGAGGATGAGGTCACCGACCAACTGGTCGGTTATCCATTCGGACAACTAGACGGTTAATCAAAAACCTCATCCTCAAAAAAATTCCCAAAAAATTCTCACCAAAGAAAAACCTAACCATATTGACCAATCGACCGGTTACCCATCAAGTTGACTGAACTGTTAGTTAGAAACCTCATCCTTGAAAAAATTCCCCCCAGAGAAAACCTAACCACACTGACCATCCCGCGGTTATCCATTAGGATGACCGCACGGTTAGTAAGAAACCTCATATTTAGAGAAATTCCCAGAAAAACCCTAACCACACTGACCTACCGGCCAGGACTTTAGTCCTCCCTCTTTTCATGAATTCGAAAACACACCTTCAAAAACCAAAAAATGCCTTTCACAGCTATTAGTATATGAGCTAGCCAGTTCGATCTCTGTGGTATATATGACTAAATTTTCAACAATTTTTCCTAGGTAGTTAAGGCTAAGCGTGGTTGGTATCGGGACTCATCTGAAAAGCTCTCACGAACTCCAATGGCTGAAGAATTCCCATAGATCCCCAATTTGGTCTGTATCATTAGTGAACTTTGGAAGGATCTTCAGAATGGTTTCACTACCCTAACCGAGCAACAATCCTGAACCGCCAAGGAATTGGGTAACCTCAAGAGGAGAGGCATGAGAGAACTGGAAGAAAAAGGGAAGAAGGATAATAAAAAGAAAAGGTTCGCAACTTTGATTGGATGTATAAGTCCAAGGAAGAGGAAACAAAGTCCCCTTTCATGCCAGAATAGAAGGACAAGTTAGCCCCACTCGAGTCATAGATTGCCAGAATAAAGAGAGCCGATGACCTTTCAGAGTTTAGTGCCCTAACTATGAACCCCAAAGATAGACGATCCCTCAAGTTCAAGATGATGGAGATGGATAAGTTTGACTGAACCATGGATCCCAAGATCCACGTGAAGAAGTACATGAGGGCATTGGCCGCATATAGAGTGAATCAGAATTAGTTGATACAGTTGTTCCACCATACTCTTACCGGAGCCACCTTCTGTTGGTTCCTTACTTTGGATGAAGCCCGAGTCCGTACTTATGAAGATGTTATGAGATGAGTTTGTAAAACAATACTAGTTCAATGCCAACCTAGATATCACCTAGAAAGATTTACAAAACCATGAAGGGAGACTCGAGAGAGTCCATTTTAGCTTTCATTATGAGGTGGAAGAATAAGGCAGCTCAGATGGTGAACCCTCAAACTGAGAAGAAGCAAGTGAACATGGTTAAGTGTAACTTGCTCCCAGTCTACCACGATTATATCTTTGGCCACTGCCTTTCATTGTTCAAAGCTCTTATGAGTCCCTTCTACAGATAGAATATGTCATTAACAATGGAACCATCTCTCGTGAGTCAAAGTCGCCAGGGTTGTACTGAGCTAGCACAAGGAATTACAATGTCCAGCCTAAGCCAACAGCAGTCAATAATGTCAACACCGTGCAACCACCTTGGGTAGTGGCATAGGAAAATCCCGGAAGCGCCCGGTAATAATACAATGAAATCAGAGAAAAAGTTCACACATTTGAATGCACCGCTTTCTAAAGTCTGTGAGAAGGAGAATGATTTCTAAGCTACTACCTACCCCCACGCCAGCAGTGATATCTAAAGGATATTATGTGAATGCCTATTATGATTACCATCAAGGAAATGGTCATTCCACAGACGGATACATCACCCTACGACATGTTATACAAGACCTTATTGACAAGGGCAAAGTTTTTGCTTTTGTCAGACCAAACATCTGAAGAAAACCATTGTTGCCTCATAGGGTTAACTGCATCAATGATTGCTAGCCAATTATGGATTCGACCACTCACATTGTTCCAGCTAGCTAGTCAGTTTGGAAGTTAGTGTCCATTTATAATTCTTTGCCTTAATTTTTTGATGTGTTATTTGGGAAGAGTTGATGGAAGGCGAGACCTTCAGTATTAAACAAGAATATGATGAAGAAACCGGGTTTATATTTTGACCCAATGCCGAGGTATCCCACCTTACCCGATCAGGCTGAGTATACCAGATCCCACCCCAGCTAGCCGTATTTGACCCGTTATTCTCTCAAGACCTTCCCAATGATGAAGTCCTTAGACAGTTGAAGAAACCCTATGCCAACATTTTCATATGCGGATTACTATCTACCTCATATTCTCACTGCCAAGCCCTCACCAAACTTCTCAACAAAGCCCAGATACCTATCCAGCCCCAACCTATTGACCTATCCATGTGCTAGGGGCTATATATTATAAAAATTTCCTCACCTTTTTTAGTCTAATCTGCCTAAATCAGGACTAAGCCATAATGACCCATTATGTATCACTATGAGAGCTTTTGATAAGAGGGTTCCATTGATCCTCACAGACAATGGTTCTGCTTTAAATGTTTGTCCCTTATGTACTGTCCAAGCCCTCGGCATTGACCTATCGAAGTAGCATTCACCCATTATAGTTTAAGCCTTCCAACCAAGCCATATCCGAGCTTACAATTACACCAGAAGGGAGGTGATTGGTATAATGAAGCTTCAAATGACTATGGATACTGCTAGCTTTGATGTTAAGTTTTAAGTATTGGATATGCTGGCCGCCTTCAGCCTTCTGTTACGAAGACTTTGGATATGCTCTATTGGTGCAATTCCCTCTACATTGCACCAGAATGTCAACTTTGTGTTGAATGATGTTGTTTTCACAATAATGGGAGACTCGCAGTTGCCTCAGATTGGACAGGTCGAGGAAAGCAGTGTTCAGGTACTGCATGATTCTTTGGATTTTCTACTCAGTCAATTTATGATGGATCACCCAGTTTAGTGTCTCGAGTATGAGGAAGTTTGTCATGGTGAAAACTTCCTCACTTTGCACCATACAACAGTATGACCGTGCTTCCCATGTTAAGGAAATTCTACTATTTTCTCAAAAATGGCTTAGGCTGAAACTGTCAGAGAATTCCCAGATTCCCAAATATGGAGAACAAAAATGAGTAGTTCGGCCTAGGAATAAGCAGACAAAAAAGGAGATTAAGAAAGCTATCTAGAAGCTTACCCAGGTTAAGAACGACATGGAAAGCAAGAAAGCGCATGAGCATGACCAAAATCCTTACTATGAATGGATGCTTTATCAGAGAAAGAGAGAGTGGGCCCTTTTATGGATTTCTGATGCCAATTTACAGTGTTGAGATAGGGACGTGGATCAGAGGATGAAAGATATTTTACGACTATGAGTGGGTTAAGGATGAAGAATTGCCAATACAGACTGAGCCATGCACCAAAAGAGTCCAAGATTGGATGGATTTAATGGATCCAGAAGTGATAACAACATGCTTTACTGATATCTTATCCCGATGCTTGGCTGTGAAGTGGACAACCAAATCGTGGACCCAGCATGCCTAATCTCTATAGCACATGGCAACACGTAAAATTGGATGATCGAGTACGAACCTCTAACAGTGGGAAAGGTTATGAAAGAATTCTTGTTGTTGAAAATGCTCTAAAACCGAAAGACTTTGATGCTTATGTCGCCTTAGCCAGTCTACATCTGCTTACCTATTATGTTTTTTTCTAGAATACTTGATTGATAATATAATTGATTTCAATTATCCCTTGGTTATTAACATAGGCTATGATGAATTAATCAACTCGACTAATGACGATTCATACATAATGGACTTATAAGAGAAAAAATATTTAAATTAAATGATGAAAGAAATTGAAACCTGAAATCTAGTCGTATTAAGCCAGTGGTCGAAGAAATAGTCAAAGTTAACATAGGCTCCCCCAAAGATGTAAAAGACATCGAAATAGGAACTAGTCTAAATAAGAGATAAAGAGAAGAGATCACTGCACTCCTTAAGTAATTTATTGATATAACTGCTTGGTCATATAGTGACATGCCCGATATAGACCCATCTCACTGTGGAACACCACTTACCCATCCTACCCGAAGCCAAACCTGTTAGACAGAAACTCCGCAAGTTGAGACCCAATCTGGCTAACCAACATCATACTCGTTCCCAAATCTTATGGTCAAGTCATGACATATGTCGATTATCGAAACCTAAACTGAGCTCCTCCAAAATATGACTCCCCGTTACCCATCATAGACATGATCATAGACAACACAAGTGAGTTTGAGAATCCCGTCCTATCAAACCGCACAACCAATTGGCTTTTATTGTTGTCGAAATTTGATATCACCTATGTCACACCAGAAGTTGATTACAAGAAAGGCCCTGGCGGACCTGTTAGCCAATTGTCTGACAGTTGATACTAGCCCATGGGTGGCGAAGTTCCCAGACAAAAGACTGTGTATTGTTGAATCGGAGATCAGATGTCGGTTATACTTTGACGGAGCAGTAGACAATATGGGTTTTGGAGTAGGGATACTATTGATTTTACTAAACATAGGCCATTTGCCAATAGCCATCAAGCTGACCTTTGACAATACTAACAACGCCGCTAAATACGAAGCTTGTATCATTGGTTTGGATATGGCCATAAACCTAGGAGTTCGGGAGATTACAGTGTATGGATATTTAATATTAATCATATACCAGATCCAAGGAATGTGGAGAATTAGAGGTGAAGGTTTATAAGCATATGCATGCTCATTTGGAGAAAGCTATAAACCAGTTTGAGGATGTGGAATTCCATTATCTACCCCGAGTCAATAGCAGCTTTTTCAATGCCCTAGTCACCCTTGCGTCAATAGTTGACATACCCGAAGGACAGGAGGTAGAATCGTTTGTCATACAGAAGAAGGACCGAGTGGCCTACTGCTTCATGATAGCTCCCATAGACGTAGACAGAATAGCCAAGCCTTGGTATACCAATATACAGAATCTCATTCGGGATGGAAAATATCCGAGGAGTGCTTCGCGAAAGATCGAGTAACTTTAAGAAAATGGGCGGTAGTTCATCATGTGTGACTGAAGATTATATATGAGACATTTTAATAGAGAACACCTATTGTGTGTAACCAAAAAGAGAAAGTAGCCAAATCATGGAAGATATACATGCAGGACAGTGTAGACCGCACATGAACTGGCCAATGCTAGCGGAGAAAATTCTCCGACAGAGATACTATTGGAGTACCATGGGGCAAGATTCAGTCGAATATGTGAAAAGATGTCACAAGTGTTTGGTGTATGCCAATTTACGACATCTTATTCCACGAAATTTATACAACATGACCTCCCCTTGGCCTTTTTTGGTATGAGGAATATATGTGATAGGGAAAATAAGTCCTAAGGCATCTAACGAACATGAATTCATACCGGTAGCCATAGACTACTTCAAAAAGTGGGTGAAAGCCACTTCGTATGTCATGCTCAATGCCAGAAAAGTTTATTAGTTTATTTGAACGAATATTATTTGCCGATATGGAGTGCTCAGTGAGTTGATCTTAGATAACGGGCTACATTTTGAAGGAGAAGTCTCAGACTTGGTTGAGGAGTATGGCATCATCCGACATCGTTCGTCACCGTGTCGACCACACCTACAAGAACATAAAGAGCATGCTAAGAAAAATGACAGATTCTGCAAGAGTTGGCCGGATAAGCTTTCTTATGCACTTTGCGGCTATAGGACATCAATAAGAACATTAACTGAGGCTACTCCATATTCATTAGTCTATGGCATGGAGGTCATACAACCGGTAGAGTTGAAGTTAATTCTCTCACGGTGTTATTGGAGAATCAGAAAGCTGTGGAAGACTGGTTAAGATACAGATTTGAAGAATTGGCGTTAGTAGATTAGAAAGGCTGAAGGCATTATATCATATCTATGGTTACCAGAAGCGGATTGCCCGAGCCTTCAACAAGGGAGTGAAGGGACGTGGGTTGAAGGAAGGTGATGTGATGTTGAAGGAGGACATGGGACAAATTTGGAAGCTGTGAGGAAAGTTTGAACCTAACTGGTCAGGTCCCTACATGATCAAGCAAATCATGACTGGGGGTGCAACATTGGTAGTCGACTTGGATGGAATCAAGTTGTTGCAGTTAGTCAATCTGGATCGACTAAAGAAATACTATGTTGGAGTGAATTTTGTAATTGAACTACGAAAGAGCTTATCCTCCCTAAGAACATTTCTTCAATGCACACTAATTGATGTAACATATAGATGGAGGTATGTAGGTAGCCCGCAAAGTTACCTCGGCAAATTTCAAATATTTAGAAAATTCTTTTTTTCAACTGGATAAAAAACTAACTACAATCCTGAGAAAAATAAAAGCGCCCGCTAGGACGAGAACCCTGCAAAGGGCAGCCTAGGCAAAAGTTAGGGCAAAGAAACATGAAAATCAGAAAAATACTACAAAACTAAAAAATTCGATAGGACAAAACACTGTAAGTCAGCCTAGGCAATAGTTAGGACAAGAAATTCTAAGTCCTATCAACCACCTATGAGATGCCCAACAAAATATTTTTCATCTTGTTTATAGCTGGACTGTCTCCTTGTTTATGATTGACTTCCATGTCTCCGTATCTTTCTTATAAGTCGACCTATGAGAAACTGGAATCATATTCTCTAATTCTTCTACCTATAAAGTTGGTCCCTGATCCACTTTTTCTTTGCCTTTATTGGCTTTCTGATAAAACCGGCCCTCGAGATTAGCATCCATGTCAGGTTCCCAATTTCGAGTAGCTTTGATAGTCAGATTCCTCTTTGGTGGTTTCTCTTTAAGCAACAAAGAGGGGTGTTGCCGGGGGTCCTCCAAATATAAGAACCATATCTGATTCATGTCCACGTCGAACTTCTCCTCAAACAATTGGGAAATGATCCAAGACCCTTTGATCCAAGTAACCCGACTTTCACTTCTACCTGAGCACGACATAAACTCTTTACTCAATCACTCAGGAAGTCCCAGTTTAGCTCTGCCCTCAGTTTACCTTCCAAAGCCAACACTTTTCTTAGATGTTAGGTCCCAGTGAGTTGATATACTCCTCATACAACATTTGAGCAGTTGGATCCATACAGTCAACGAACGTGTCACCTCTAATAAAATGGTTAAAGTAGGGAAGGGAACCCTAACCTTTTAAAACAACTCTGACCACAGACGGGCTAATGACATCTTCCATAGTACCAAAAGTACTGCAGAAATTAGGAACAACTCGTTTATTCCCAAACTACTTTTGTATTTGACATGCAAAGTAGTTAGTGGAATAATGATATCCAAGAGGTAGACACGATAGTATTCGGAGGTTTGCAAAAGTGAACCATGAACTACCCACTATGAGCAATATGAGTGGATATTCTTGAACTCCTGCACATAGAAGAAGCGAGTCCATTTGTCGATACCTGAACAATCTTTAAAAAGTAGAGACCGAGAATGAAAAAACTGGGGCTATATCCTTCCATAGTAGGTTTGGCTATCACGCACATGTGGTCTAACACCCATATACACAGAAGCAGGGCGCTACCCGCAAAAGAAACTCTGGGATCCTCATGCACAGGGGTGATACCTAGCAAGGTTTCAACTACCACTAAAGGGATTAGGGTTTTACCTTTGCTAGACGCCTAGATTAATATGTCAGCAAGTCTTACATCAGCAACCCAAAGGCCAGAAAAAGTGAGATATTTGGCCACCAAGCATAATGTCAGGGCGGCTACCCAACCATGAGCAGACCATTGAGCTCGACATGTGGGTTTAGCCAAAAAGTATTCTATCACTTGGGAGAGTAGAATACTATCACTCTGGATAAAAGATCTCGCGCATTCCCTTTTGATATTCAGTAAAGTCTTGAGAGCTTTCATATAGGAACAATGATAGGCAGATTGGCCAAGATATCTACCAGGGCCACAAATTCCTTAAAAGTAGGGCAAAGTTCATTCAGACCAAAATAGAAGACATGACTGCCCTCATCCCAGAATTTACAAGCAGCTCGAAGAATGTCCTCATCAACCACCACATTCCTTAAACTCATAACAAATTTTAGGTTGAATCACCTGTCTAGATGGATCAATTCAATTTTTTTAAGGAGTCTGTGAAAGCCCACAATTGGAGCTTAAAGATTGTGGAATCTTCTTCGAAAGCCATTGAGAGTTCTGAATAAAGAAGAGAGGACAAATCTTGTTCTGAAGGGACGAGTTTTGAGCATGTAGTCAGATAGCCATAAGTTGTATAGGGTTAGGAGTAAAAAATTTTATCAGAAAATAGGAAGGTTTTTGACTAGCCAGATGATTTTTTCGTTTAATTTGTATATTTGGTGGTTCATGTTTCTGACCAATTGTTCGGTTCTCCCAAGAAAATATAATTTTTCCTCTGACCACCCAGTCAGTTTTGGCTTGAATTAGATTTTGGCTCTGACCAACCATCCACTTTTGTGATACCCGGAACATATCAAAAAATTATTTAACACTGAGTTGATTAATTAAAAGAAATTATTTTATTGAGTAGCGTCACATTGGCATTAATTAGGTGGTAGGAAGTGCGAAGAGGTGTCGGCGTAGCTTTGGGGTCGAAATGAATTTTTCCTAAACTAGAGGGGCAAAAATATAATTTTGGAAAACTTTGAGGGCCATAACTGTAAATTATTGACTCGGTGATGAAAAAAATAATAATAAGATGGGCGACAGTATGTGTTTTTGTGATATTTAATTAAATCAGAATTCTTTCGGGGCCAAAAGGTAATCACATAAAGTTTATGGGTCATTTTATAAATATAAAAATTTTGGGGGTCAATTCATAAATTATGAAAATATGCCCAGATGTCAAGTTTTAGAGGAAATTATGTTACTTGCTGCCACCTCATGCTCGGGGGTGGTGACTAAGTAAAATTAAGTATTTAATTAATGTATGGATAGAGGTTTCGAGTGAATGAAAGAAGAGGGAAGAAAAAAAAACAAATAAACAAACCGAAACAGAGAAGGCAATGCAGAAATAGAGAAAGAAAAAAAAAAGAACCAGAGGAAGAAGAAGGAGCTCGATTGTGGAGAAAAACAAATCAGAGAGAAGAATAAATTTGAAGTGGTAATGTTTTTAGCCTTGTTTTCGCAAGTCAATGTGTGATTCTAGGGTTTATTTGTGTTATAGTGTGTGTTATTTATTCTCTGGTAATACACGTGGGTTAGGTATGCACTTGGCTATGGCTGCCAAATGAAAGTAAGTGAAAATCATGGGTTAGAGAGTGTGAATTTAGGTGCTTTTAGCTTATAGGAAAATGTTTGGTGTTCTAGGTAATGATGGTGCGAACTGTGTGTGAGGTTGTATGTGTGTGTTCAGCTGCGTGTGACTGTGTGTAAGCTGTGTGTGTGTTACAGGGATGATGGGTGTGAGTATGCTATATATGTGTGTAAAGATATGCGTCAACGTAAGTGTTAAATGTATTTTTCAGCTTATGAAGGGATATGTGGGAGTCTAGTGAGTGTGGAATGGATGCTTCAGTGGGTTAACGAGTTCGGTTGTATGAAGGCAGATAGGTTTATGAAGTTCCGTGAGTTAATGTGTGTAATATACATTCATTAGGGAGTTAATGGGAGTGTTGGAGTGTGAAATCAAATGGTGTTAGTGGAAGGAAGAGTAAGGTAGTGTAGGTTCGTGAATGGTGTATGTGTTCAGTGTGTGCAGGTGGGTGTTCTGGGTTGTTGGTGTTCGGGTGTGTGAATTGTGTGTAAATGTTATGTTTAAGTGTGTAATTATGGCGGTAGAATGAGATTTTAATGAGTTGGAATCGATTGAAAGTGAAGTGTTGTGTGTTTGTGAAGAATGTGTGTAGGTGTGGTGAGAACATCTCGGCTGGAGGTTGAAGGAGGAAGGTGTGTGTGGGCTGAGGTGTTTTAGTGGGTGTAGTAATTCAAATAGTGACTGTTTTGTCACTAAAAAGTAGGAAATTAATTTAGGCAAATTCCCTCGAATTTTTAAAATTAGTTAGGATTAGATTTCACCAAAGTACAGAAACGAGACCCCGGGTATTTTTAGAGATCTATGTCAGAGAAAAATTTCAGATTTTTCCGAAGAATGAAAAGGGGTTAACCAACACGGGGAACCGTGAAAATTTACAGTGTAATTTAAAATACCAAACTAGAGCAATTTCGCACGAAACTTTTATGGGAACCCTAAGATGTTAAGAAGTTCCTTTTCCCAAGATTTTGGGCCATTCCGAAGTCGTTCTCAATTTTTGGCAGGATGGACTTTTAAGCGCTTGGTCGGGACACCTTTCGGAATTTTCGAGCAAAATTTTTTTTGAAATACTTTTTAGCTTGGGAATGATTTTGGGAGGGTAAAAATAACGTTTTAAGTGCTTTTGAGATTTGTTTGGTGCCGGGAACCATCGTGGGGCATTTTAGTAAATTGCCACCGGAGAGGGGTATTTTGGTAATTTTTTCGATAGAGTTTTTTGAAGGACTTTTAGTCTGGAAAAGGTGGTAAAACACCTGTAAGGGGGTATTTGGTAATTTTACCACGTGAACTCCGAACTTCAGCGAATGCCTTAATTGAGAATTCTAGAATAACGAGAAGCAGGGAATGAGATTAAAATCCCTAACTAAAGGGTGTCAGCACTAGTGCGGTGCTCGGCTAGGTTAAAGACCTGGTTATTGGGTCGGAGTAACTGACTGCTGTAGAACACGATAATAGCTGATAAATAAAAATAAAATAATTTTGTATTATGATGGTCAGTGACTAATGAGTAGGCTCTTATTTGATTAGGTGACCCCGCTCGAGGCGCTTTGAAGCTGTTGGGCTCGTCGGCTAAAAGCCAACCAGGTAAGGATAGTACAGTTCTCTGTATGCTACGAATTTGCTCCTCGTGGCATACACCTCATTGATGATGTGAAGTATGATGAATGTTTTCTGGTGAATATGAGGTATCGGTGGTTGTTGTGCTGGTACCTCTCGTGTCTTGAAATATTGTTGTGGTTTCGACTAGCTTATTTCCTAGTCTACTCTGTGTGCGTTAGTGATGATTCCTGGTTACCTTGTTGAACCTCGGTCTCATAAATGACCAAAATGTCTTGTTGAGTGGTTTGTTGAATCGAGGACATGAGGTGAACTCAGTTCCTTTAGTTGTTGTATTATGTGCTTTGACGATATTTGGGGATGAACAATTCTTCGTGAGTTCCCTTCTTGTGCTTGCTGTCTCTTTTATTTGTCTGAGACTGAGATGAACATCCCAGAGCACGGGACATTATGTGAAAGGAGGGCCAGTGAAACGTAATCACCGGCAAACAGGATGTTGGGGGTGCGGTTTGAGTCAGTTGCGTCGGTTGAGTCCAGTTAGTTCGATCGGTGTCTGCATTGCATTTGACTTTACTATAATATTGTGATTTTAATGGCTTGTATTTTATTGATGTTTAATTTGGCGATTTGATGTTCACATGCATGGTAGTCGGTTAGTCAGTTCTGTTAGTACAGTTCATTAAATGTGGTGATAATGTTGTTCAGTTAGGCCTCAAAGCCACTCAGTCTGGCTAAAAGAAAAGAAAACATGTTGCTTGATTCATTGAATTGATGTTGTGTTATCTTTGAAATTCTAAATTCTTGATATCGTTGAGATTGATTATCATTTCTCCAAAGGCTGTCACTTCGTTGTCTGCATTGTTCCTCGTATTATCTTTACTGGGCGATTTGCGCTCATTCCTTACCTAAAATGTTTCAGGCAGTCAGGGCGAAGTAAGGGAAACTTCAAGAAAAGGGAAGAAGAACGTGCTTATTCAGTGAACAGAAAAGTAAGACGATGAAATCAGTATTTTGGGAATTAGACATTTTGTGTAAATACTTCCGCTGTGCTCGTGTTGAGATTTACGATGAAATTTTTTGTACGGATGGGTTTTTTTTAAACCTTCTGTATAAGTGTGTGAATTGTGTGTAATTCTTATGTTTAAGTGTTTAATTATGGTGGTAGAATGAGATTTTAATGAGTTGGAATCGATTGAAAGTGAAGTGGTGTGGGTTTGTGAAGAATGTGCGTAGGTGTGTGTGAGAACTTCTCGGCTAGAGGTAGAAGGAGGAAGGTGTATGTGGGCTGAGGTGTTATAGTGGGTGTAGTATTTCAAATAGTGACTGTTTTTGTCACTAAAAAGTAGGAAATTAATTTAGGCAAATTCCCTAGAATTTTTAAAAATAATTAAGATTTGATTTAACCAAAGTACAGAAAAGAGACCCCAAGTATTTTTAGGAGATCTACGTCAGAGAAAAATTTTAGATTTTTTCGAAGACTGGAAAGGGGTTAACCAACACGGGGTACTGTGAAACTTGACAATGTAATTTAAAATACCAAACTAGAGCAATTTCGTGCGAAACTTTTATGGGAACCCTAGGATGTTCAGAAGTTCCTTCTCCCAAGATTTTGGGTCATTCCGAAGTTGTTCGCTATTTTTGGCCGGATAGACTTTTAAGAGCCCAGTTTGGACACCGGTTCGGAATTTTCGAGCAAAAAATATTCTAAAATACTTTTTAACTTGGGAATGACTTTGGGAGGGTAAAAATAACGTTTTAAGTACTTTTGAGATTTGTTTGGTGCCGGGAACCCTCATGGGGGCATTTTAGTAAATTGCCACTAGAGAGGGGTATTTTGGTAATTTTCCCGATAGAGTTTTTCGAAGAACTTTTAGTTTGAAAAGGGTGGTAAAACACATTTAAGATTGTTTTGAAGTTGATTTGAGGTGATGGGAGCGATAGTGGACCCTAGAGGCATTTTGGTAATTTGCCACTAGACAGGAGGTATTTTGGTAATTTTACCACGTGAACTCCGAACTTCAGCGAATGCCTTAATTGAGAATTCAAGAATAACGAAAAGTGGGAAATGGGATTAAAATTCCTAACTAAAGGGTGTCAGCACTAGTGCGGTGCTCGGCTAGGTTAAAGACCTGGTTGTTGGGTCGGAGTAACCGATCGTTGTAGAACACGGTAATAGCTGATAAATAAAAATAAAATAATTTTGTATTATGATGGTCAGTGACTAATGAGTTGGGTCTTATTTGATTAGGTGACCCCGCTCGTGGCGCTTTGCAGCTGTTGGGCTCGTCGGCTAAAAGCCAACCAGGTAAGGATAGTATTGTTCTTTGTATGCTACCAATTTGCTCCTCGTGGCATACGCCTCGTTCATAATGTGAAGTATGATGAATGTTTTCTGGTGAATATGAGGCATCGGTGGTTGTTGTGCTGGTAACTCTCGTGTCTTGAAATGTTGTTGTAGTTTCGACTAGCTTATTTTCTAGTCTACTCTGTGTACGTTAGTGATGATTTCGGGTTACCTTGTTGAACCTCTGTCTCATAAATGACCAAAATTTCTTGTTGAGTGGTTTGTTGAATCGAGGACATGGAGTGAACTCAGTTCCTTTAGTCCGTTCAATTGTTGTATTATGTGCATTGACGATAGCGTGATTTGGGGACAAACAATTCTTCGTGAGTTCCCTTCTTGTGCTTGTTGTCTCTTTTATTTGTCTGAGACTGAGATGAACATCCCAGAGCATGGGACATTATGTGAAAGGAGGGCTAGTGATACGTAATCACCGGCAAATAGAATGCAGGGCGCGCGGTTTGAGTCAGTCGCATCGGTTGAGTCCAGTCAGTCCGGTCAATGTCTGCATTGCATTTGACTTTACTATAATATTGTGATTTTAATGACTTGTATTTTATTGATGTTTAATTTGGTGATTTGATGTTCACGTGCATGGTAGTCGGTCAGTCATTTCCGTCAGTACAGTTCATTAAATGTGGTGATAATGTTGTTTAGTTGGGCCTTAAAGCCGCTCAGTCTGGCTAAAAGAAAAGAAAACATGTTGCTTGATTCATTGATTTGATGTTGTGTTATCCTTTGAAATTCTGAATTCTTGATATCGTTGAGATTGATTATCATTTTCTCCCAAGGTTGTCACTTCATTTTCTGCGTTGTTCCTCGTATTAGCTTTACTGGGCGATTTGCGCTCATTCCTTACCTAAAATGTTTCAGGCAGTCAGGGCGAAGTAGGGGAAACTTCAAGGAAAGGGAAGGAGAAGGCTCTTATTCAGTGAACAGAAAAGTAAGACGATGAGATGATTATTTTGGGAATTAGACATTTTGTGTAAATACTTCCGCTATGCTCGTGTTGAGATTTACGATGAAAATTTTGGTACGGATGGGTTTTTGTGAAACCTTCTATATATTCAAGGAGGTTTTTAGAAATGCTCTGTATCAACAGGGTTTATAATGACTGACAACCTGGCTCTGGTGACGTGACTAGGGTTGGGGGTGTCACAACTTTGGCCTTAAATTTGGGTTTAGGTTCTGACCAACCGGCCGGTTCTCTTCAAAAAAGATTTTGATATCTGACTAACCGGCTGTTTAGACAGCTTTTGTCAAATTTTATAGAGTTTGCCTACTCTTAGGCCAAACCATATACTTGTCAATTTTCAATCAATTCCAATCCAATATTCCTTTCTTTTTGTGAATGTGTGGGGGCATGTACATTAGTACGCATTAGCATAGGAATTAACATAGTACTCACTAACGAAAACACAAAAATTTTTTTGTTTAGTCACATCACATCCAATGTTTAGGATGTAAGTCCCTAAAGGACACTAACTTTTAGGCCTACTCTAGACCTAAGAGCTCGACAGCATCCAACTTCAGGGCCTCATTCGGGACCTCTTGGGGTTAGGCACCCTCTCTCGACTGAACTCCGAAGCCTCCTTAGTTTCCTCCTCGACTTCCTCGTTAGGCTCCTCCTCCACCTCTTCTTCGGCTTCCTCCGTCTTCGTTTCTTCCACATCACGCCTTGCACACTCCTCTTCCTCAATAGTTCAGGATGACTTTCGTGTTGGTTGCAATGAAAGAGATAGAGCCTTCCTTTTGCTTCTAGTGGCCACTTCCTTGCCCTTGGAGGGAGCCGACACTAGTTTAGGGTTTTCTTCTATTTATGAGTCACCGCTATACTCTTTATACGCTTGTCCTTGGGAATGACAAGGGTCATCCTAATAGTAACTGGAGCTGGGGGCTTTGCGGAGCTCAGTTGACTGCTCAATCCACCTTCGAAAGGTAGTACTGAGGGTGCAGGAGTAGGCGCCTCTGTAGCCTCTTTGGAGGATCCATGCACCGAAAGCAAGTCTCAACAGCTGGATACCATGCCCTTGAGGCTATGGATCATCCTATAGGCATCTTTAAGTAGTGAACTTGGAACCTACATAAAAAAGAATGGCACATGGTTAAATTATCGTATGCATGAATAATGATAATGAAAAATAGTCGAGTCTTGAATTGCCGTATGGCTTCGGGATAGCTCCTTAAGCCCAAAAAGCTCAGAATTTTTCTCCTGCTAAGGAATCAACTCCAGCTCCTCATTTTTTCCCCTCGGGAAAACTGGCACCGCCCATAGAGGGAAGGGAATGCCCTCAGTTGAATCAGCCTCTTTCTTCCCCTTACCCTTCTTCTCTTGAGCCTCCTTTTGGAACTTCTTCAACCATTCTGAGGAAATGGGTGGCACCAGATCTTCTAACACAAATGCCTCATAGGTTGAAGGATTGTTCGACCACCGTAGGGAGGACACCAAAATTCCTCTAAGCAAGGTCTGCCTCAGCCCCCTATCCAGCTCCATTGTATGTTACATCTTCTTGAGAGGGCAGTTGGAATCCTAAAACTCATAGCCTCTAGATGGTGCTGAGGAAGTACCCTATCTCCTTGGTAGAATTTCTCTTATGAGGGTCCCACCAATAAGATTTTGCACCAGGTGCGGCCAACTCTCAGCATAAGCTCCCACCCTACTCCACCATCGAGACAGAAATTACTGAAATGAAAGAGAAAAAAGTGAGAATTTGATAAGCATGCTTATTGAGGAAAATAGCAAAATCAAATAGATCACATACCGAGTGCTCTCTTAACTCGTTGAAGTGCTTATTGCTTGCCAAAAATCCTACTTCTACAATTGGTAGGTCACTGGGTTATTCAAATAAGCCGTGACTTCTGTAGTTTTCCCATGTTGCAACTTCCATACCAATTCGGTCATCCCTATAATTCCACCGGGTCATCATTGGTGTAGTCTTAATAGTGAAATCCTCCCCTAGGCGAGGAGCATGGGAACCAAGAACCTCAAAAGCCTAAACCTGTGAAAGCAAACATGTCACATATGAAAATATGTCTAGAATGAGCATGGAATAGTTAAAAAAAATACCAGAAAGCTTAGACATACCTCCTAAACATCACAAAATCCCATGAAGCTAAGGGATTGCTTTCGGACACCGCTCCTATCTACCGATATAGATAAGCCAAAGCATTAGTACCTAATCGTACTCTCCGATCTTCTCAATCAGTTCTAAAGCCCAAAGGCACCAAAGTTGAATGGAGTAGTCCTTATTGTCAAATAGGTTCTCCCCAAGAATGCATAACAAAAACCCCCGAATAAATTGATCAACCTCCGTGGGCTCCACCCCCTTCAAGTTAATATGCTTGTATTGAGTGAGGATGGAACCTAATAGAGTATCGAACCATCTTTATTGTAAGATGGTTCATAGCTCAGCAGATGGACCATGAGGTCCTGAGCCTTATCGAAACCATGAGCCCAAGGCACATGTGTCCCTCGAGAACAAACAACCGTGATGTTCATAAAATTGAACGAGGTGACTATAGCCTCTCCAAAGGGCATATGGAAGGTGTTATAGAATCCCACTAATGCTCGATAGGAAACAAGAGATGTCTTTTACTGTAGGCAGAAGCATGCAACCCATTTAAAAAGGGACGAAAACCCGTGATGGCTACTCTATTCTTAACATGAGCAGGGATTTTTGCCCACCACTCTCTCACAAAATCTGGGCAGCCACTGCATCACATCTTCCCGGGGAGGGGCTGCAAATTAGTAAAGCAAAGAGAAAACTTAATGAACCGTCCAGTTCATGGAATAATTGCATGAAAATCCTAATACGTGGGTCCTACCGTGCATGGCCACGGTGTGCATGTGAAGCAAGGTGAAATAGTGTGTACAAAGAGGAAAAATTCAAGGAAAACTTATTGTTCTTCCAAGAAAAGGTCGCTATGATGGGTGCCTTGCTCCGGCGTAAGCAAGGATTGATCATCGGCCCGGTCATTTGGACAAAATCTAGTAATCTTCCTAATTTGGGGGCCCCTTCATATCCCTTGCGGGTTTACACATACTCATCCATAATTCGGCTAGATTGGGAGAAATCAAGAGGAAATTAGTTGTATTTAAAGGCTAGGGGTGTGATTAGGGATAGATTACATGACTTAGGAGTCCAAGAGAGAAGAAATCTGAAAGATATTAGGATTGGATTGAATTAGAAGTGTGTGAACAAAACCCTAAATTCGCACACAAAACAGTGAGGCTAAACTGGACAGTTTTTTCCTTTAAATAACCAGGCGGTTCTTGACTCTTCAATTTTCAAAAAGCCCAAGGACTTGGACTAACTGGCAGTTCTTGTTAAAGGATACACTAGATTCCGCAACAAGCATTAAAGAAGAGAATCTAAAAACAATAACAGAAAATAGAGGCACACAAGATTTACGTGGTTCGGCAAAAGCCTACTCCACAGTGGTAGTAGCGCTTTTACTATGTTTGTCACTGAAGATTACAGACCTTTGTCTCTCTCTACAAAACCTCTCAAAGAATGGCTCATCTCTTGTCCTACTCAAAGAAGGACTCTTCTTTCTTTGACCTAGTAAAAAAAGGACTCTTCCTTTGTTTTTTTTTTCTTGTACTTAAAACACAATACAAGACAACACATATATACTTAGAGATAAGTAGTGACTTTCTCTAAATAACCAATGCGGGACAAGACTTATATACTTAGGGTCAAGTAGTAACCTTCTCTGAATAACCGATGTGGGACACCTACACATTCCGGGTTTTTTTTATCCAAGACATATTATCACAAATCTCCACCTTGGTTGGATAAAAAAAGCCACAAACAATCTGAAAATATCATCTGCTGCTACCACACCTGCCCCTAGGGCTGCACCTCAAATACTTCTGATACCGATCAAATTTAAGCAATGCTTAAACTTGATCTCTAGAATATGCTTCGTCATCATGTCCGCTGGATTTTCATCTGTGGAAATATTCTCTACCATAACAGTACCCTGAGAAACCATCCCGAATAAAATAAAACCTGACATCAATGTGTTTGGTCCGCTCATGGAACATCTAATTTTTTGTCAGATGTATGGCACTTTGACTGTCGCAGTAAACAGTGCTAGACTCCTGCTTCAATCCCAAATCACCAACCAAGCCCTTCAACCAAATGGCTTCTTTCACTGCTTTGGTCGCCGCTATGTGCTCAGCTTCTGTAGTAGACAAGGCAACAATAGTCTGAAGAGTAGCCTTCCAAGTGATCACACAACTCAAAAAAGTGAAGATATATCTTGTCAAAGATCTCCTTCTATCCAAATCTCCAGCGTAGTTTGAATCCATATATCTAATAACACTACCATTCGCATCACTGCCCCGATGGTAGACTAAACCAGTATCTGCAGTACCTTTCAGATATCGAAGTATCCACTTCACTGCTTGCCAATGAGCTTTTTTAGGATTACCCATGTACCTGCTAACCACACTGACCGCATGAGAAATATCCGGTCTAGTACATACCATAGCATACATGAGACTGCCCGCTGTACTAGCATATGGAACACGCCATGTGCTCCATCTTCTCCTGGGTCTGTGGAGAATCAACTGCTGAAAGCTTGAAGTGTGCCGCCAAAGGAGTAGTCACAGGTTTAGATTTTTTCATACCAAAGTGCTGCAGTACTCGCTCAATGTACTTTTTCTGGGACAAGTACAAAATTCCTGCAGGTCGATCCCTTTGAATCTCCATCCCTAATATCCTTTTGCTGCACCCAAGTCTTTCATCTCAAATTCCCTTTTTAAATGCTCTTTCAAACTGTTGACATCTGACATCGATTTTGCAGCAATCAACATGTCATCAACATACAAGAACAAGTATATATGAGAACCATCTACGAGCCTCTGGTGATACACACAACTGTCATAAGCACTCTTGGTAAAACCTCTCTCGTTCATATGCCCAACACGCATATGCCATAGCTTAATAGTGTCAGAATCTACATCAGAAGATGAAACTACTGCTGCTGCTACTCCAGTAACAGTGCTACCTTGCAACAAATAGAGACTATTTTGTTTTAACCCTTGCATCACGACAAGAGCACCCTTCATTATCCTCATAACTCCACCTGTAGCCTGATAGATACAACCATTGAAGTTAAGCGTACCCAAAGAAATCAGATTTTTCTTTAACTCTGGAATGTGTCTGACATCAGTCAAAGTTCACACAATACCATCATGCATCCTGATCTGAATTGAACCTCTCCCAACCACTTTACAGGCGACATTGTTTCCCATAAGAACTTAACAACCATCAAATGAGTGATAAGTGGCAAACTAATCCCTATTAGGACACATATGATAGGAGCAACCTGTATCAAGAATCCACCCTTCATCTGAAGAACTGATAGACTGAGAGAACATCCACACCATCAAATTTATCTTCGACTACTCCAGCATCAGCTGTCTTGGAATTATCCTTTTTCTTCCATTTATGCTTAGGACAATCCTTTCTGTAATGCCCTTCCTTGGGACAATGATAGCACTTTAATTTTATGGTCTTTGACTGAGACCCAGCATGGTCAGTGCTTCGACCTCGAGCCATCAGACCATCACCATGTTCGTCCCTCCTATATTCTGAAACCTTCTTCTTTAATTCCTAAGAATTTATCACAGCCTCAACCTCCTCCATGGAGATTTTTCCTTCCCATACAATAAGGTAGTAACAAGATGTTCATATGATGGAGGTAAAGAACACAGCAACATTAAAGCTTTAACTTCATCTTCTATCTTGATATCAATATTTTGCAGGTCTAATATTACCTTGTTATATTCGTCAAGATGATCACTGATTAATGTACCTTCTTTCATCCGAAGAGTATACAGCCGTTGTTTTAACACGAGCGATTTGTCAGAGACTTCATCATTTATAAGCTCTCCAATTTCAGCCACAATTAAGCTGCAGTCGTTTCTTGAGAAACCTTTCTCAACACATTGTCGGCTAAACACAGCAACAGGGCACTATGGCTCTCTCCAACATGTCTTCTTTTTCATCCTCAGTCATCGTATCAGGAAGCCCTTGTTTTCCCTTCAACACTTTCAACAGCCCTTGTTGAATTAGAACTGCACGCATCTTCATCCTCTATAAACTGAAGTCATTCGATCCATCAAACTTCTCCAAATCATACTTCGTCAAAGTATTTGGCGCCATTGCAAAGTGCTTTCAATCTACCACTGAACCTCAGCTCTGATACCACTTGTTAAAGTCCGCACCAAGCATTAAAGAAGAGAATCGAAAAACAATAACAGAAAATAGAGGCACACAAGATTTACGTGCTTTGACGAAAGCCTACTCCACGGTAGTAGCATTAATTTTACTATGTTTGTCACTGGAGATTACAGACCTTTATCTCTCTCTCTATAAACCCTCTCAAAGAATGACTCATCTCTTGTCTTACTCAAAGAAAGACTATTCTCTCTTTGACCTAGTCAAAGAAGGACTCTTCCTTTCTTTCTTTTTTTTCTTCTTGTACTTAAAACACAATACAAGACAACACATATATACTTAGAGATAAGTAGTGACTTTCTCTAAATAACCAATGTGGGACAAGACTTATATACTTCGGGTCAAGTTGTAACCTTCTCTGAATAACCAATGTGGGACACCCATACATTCCTGATTTTTTTTATCCAAGACATATTATCACAGTTCTCGTGCCAAAATTTTAAAAATTTTCAAAACTGTTGACTAACCGACCTGTTCTCTATCCAAAATTTTGAATTTTCAGATCTCTCATTAGTTCTGACCAACTGGCAGGTTTTTGAACCTTTTTCACAAAAAAAATTGAAAAATAAAGAAGTTTTTTAAATGCGTACTTGTGTGCTGTGTGCTTAGAATGTCCACGCCATCAATACAATTTTGTGTCTTTGCTTGCCTACGCATTTTGCATGTTCATTCACCCAAGGGAATTTTTATTCAGCATATGGGTGCTTGTATGCCCGCATGTGCATGTTTGATATCCCATTCTGGGTTGGTTCATAATCAAGATTTTTTTTCAAAACGTTTTCTCTGTTTAAGGGTTCTTGTACAATGCAAGACATATAAAAAGTTCCGCAAATTGATTTCTTCATACTAAACTACCAACTATCTTAATGGCATTGTTGGATCTGGCTTTGAGAGGTATTTTTTAAATTCTCTTTTGTCTAAGCAACCAATCGCTTTAGGGTGTTGTTGGCTCCGGTTCGTAGTCAAACTTTTACTTTGTCCGTCAACCCTATTGAATCAATTCGAGGACTTCAGTAATGTTCAAAGTTATTTTCATTTTGGCTCGTCGACCCCTTCAAATCGATATGAGGGCTTTGAAAATAGTCAAAATCATTTTCATTTTGTATGTCGACCCTTTCAAATTGATTTGGGGGCTCTGCCAACATACAAGATTCTTTAACATGTCTAGACGACCCTGTCAAATACATCTCGGGGCTCTGGTATCTAGACATGACTCTTGTTTGTTGACTATTCAAATCAATATTGTGGCTTTGTGACTCTAGTAACAGACAAGAAGTTTTTCTTTGATATGTAGTCCATCTACTTTTCGAATTTTTTCAAAGGCTTCGGTAAGGGACAGATGTGCTATTTCTTTTGCATGTCTAAAAGACCTTTTAAAATTTGTTTGGTGGCCTCGGTATTGAGACATAAGTGTTGCCTGTCAACCATTTGAATCGATTCAGTGGATCATGTAATAGGAAAAATATTCTTTTCTATATTGTCGACGACTAATCGTTGTTATTGTTGGCTTTGGCTTCGGACAATATCCATTCTTTTCATAGAACTATGTTTGTCTGATTCCTCCTTGGGGGATATGTAGGATGCCAGTGTAGGTTTGACCTTGTATCTGTGTGAGTCTTCGAGTCTATCTTTGAGTCACTTGGTCTTTTTCCTTATTTTTATCACAAAAAAATTTCCTTTGCTCTATCGCCAAGTGACTTTTTAGACACAAGTCTTCCTTCCCCGTAATGGCATTCATTTTACAAACAACAAAAAGAATCTTTTTACCATTTCTCATCTAAGTCTAAGTCTTGAAATGTAGATTACTTCCCATAGGACTAGAGTCGAACTACGATGCTTTTGATTCTGATTAGGCTGATCAGATACGTAGGCCACTCGACCTCTGTTGTCAAGCTCAAGCCAAAAAAATAAAAATTAACCTAGTATGAGTCTTACGGTACATGTTGTTAAGGCCATTAATCATTAGAAATGAAGTAGAGACCGAAAGGGCACGGCGGGTGCCTAACACCTTCCTATTGCATAACTTAATCCTTGAACCCCTCTCTTGGTTTTGATAGATTAGTAGTCCTTCTTGGACACCTTTGAGTCACTTTTTAGATTTTTCTTATATTTCTCAAATTAAATAAGATGGTGACTCCGTTAAAATTCTTGTTAGAGGATTTTTCCGAGGTGGTTCTCTACAGTCTAGATGCAGCATATGGATGTTTTCTTCAAGACTTCCATTCAGGAAAGCTGTCTTGACAACAAATTGTCATATCTTCTGATCGAGATGAGCTACAATCACGTGGACAATTCTAATAGACTTAAGCATAGCTACAGGCAAGAAGGCTTTCTCATAGTCGATCCCTTCTTTTTGAGTAAACCCTTTTGCCACCAAGTGTGCTTTTGAAGGTTTCCAGCTTCCTGTCTACCCCTATCTTCCTCTTGTCGATTCACTTGCACTCTATGGAGCTTGGCTCAATGAGGTGTATCTACAAGTTCTCACACGTGGTTAGAATACATAGAATCCATCTCCTGTTCATGGCATCGAGCCAAAGGTCCACATTAAGGCTTATGTGTAGCTTAAAGGGTCTATTTTGTCTACGCCCACGATAGTCTCAAAAGACTCTTCCAATTTAACTAGTTTTTTAGGAGGTCTGCTAGTTCTCCCACTAGGACAGAGCTCGGGTGTAACAGATCTTTTAATGCGTTATTGATTGGTTTGGAATTTAAAGTTCCCATCATTTTTTCTAAAATTACCTTACTTCTGGGTTTATGTTCCATCATATAATCCTGTTAAAAAAAACTGCATTTGTACTAACAAATGCTTTCTTTGTATCTGAACTCTGAAAGAAATAATCCCTTGTTTCTTTTGGATACCCCACAAACATGCAAACTTCTGACCTTGAAATTATCTTTCTCAAATTTACTTTTCCAATCTGCACGTGTAGGACAACTACAAATGTAAATATGGTTTAACTATGATTTTTGCATCGCCCATAATTGTGTTGGAGTTGAAAAAATAGATTTAGATGGTACAATATTTAAAAGATATACAGTCATTTCTAGAGCATATATATCCCCAAAAAGTAATAGGTAAAGAGAAGTAACTTAACATTGATCTAGCCATGAAAGAGTCATACCCTTCTTTATGATACACCATTTTCTTGTTGAGTAACCAGTGCTGCCAATGGGATACAATCCCATTTTTTGACGACAAGTAGTCTACAAATGTTCAAAGGAAGTATTCACTTCCTCTATCAGTGTCAGATCTGAGGGCTATGATACATTTACCTGCTTGTTTCTCAACTTCTGCTCGATACTATCTGCATTAGTCAAAGATCTAAGACGTGTAACGTTAGGTAAATTTAAACCATACTGGAATACTCATGCATAAAAGTAGCAAAAATATTTGTACCTTCCTCTGGCTTGGAGATTTGTAGGACCACATACATTAATATGGACCAATTGTATGGCATTCATGACTCTACGTCCCTTTGCCATGTGAGTGGTTTTTGGCATTTTATCCTTTATATAGGATTCATAGATTGGAAGTGTTTCATCTTCTAGAAAGTCTAAAGGATCACCTTTAATCAATCTTTATATCCTATTTAGATTACTATGACCTAGACATAGGTACCATAAATATGTTTAATTGGTAGAAGAAACTTTTCTATTACTTCCAACATGATTTTCAATTTCAATGTGGTGCAGTGTTGGAGTAATAGGATCAAGAAAAAATAAATTATCAACCAATGGGGTAGAATATACAAAATTATTAGTATATTTAGTAACCGCCAAATTCTTGAAAGATACAGTATACTATTGTTTAGGTAAATAAGATACTGAAATCAAATTCATTTTCATGTTTGGTACATAAAGAGAATTACTTAAACGTGAAATCCTTTTATTCTTAAAGACTAAATTAACTGCTCCTACATACTGTTTGGTACATACTGCAACCGTTGAAACTAGGCCATCGCTCCCTAACTTCAGGGTGATCTCCCTTTCACTTAGTCGTTGAGTTTTCTGGAACCCCTACAAAGAATTGTAGACATGATTAGTGGCTTCAGACAAGGCACATGTGGATCCAACCATAATACATGCTTCAAGAACAAGTGATTAACTCGTACATGTTAAGACGTGCTTTGGATTAGGGAAATTTCCAATGCCACTTATCTCCACATCAAAAGAATTTGCCTTTATTGTAACTTCCGACCTTAGCTTTTCCTTTCTCCACACAACCCTTTGGCATTTTGGTACTTTGCCTCAACTTCTTCTTATTATTGTTCTCGCCTTTCGACTAGAAGATCTTGCCTTTCAGTAGTCTGCAACTCTTGCATTAGTTATGGGAGAGTGAATTGATGTTTGTTCTTGGTGTAGTTCACCCTGAACTGATCAAAAGTTAACGGTAATGATTCTAAGAGCTTCCCAACTTGAGTTTTCCCATCGATTTCTCCACCAAAGATCTCAATGTCATTAGGATGACCAATCACCCTTACGCAATGATCTCTTACAAGAGTTCCTAGCCAAACATCTCCTCCAGGTTAAGCACTACGTCGCCGGCATTTTTTGTCGCCCAATGTTCTGACTGAATATGTTATACAGGGAAGCCAATATACAGCATCTAGCCATGTCATCAGACTTGGTCTACGTGGCAATAGCCTGGACCTTAACCTCTAATGTTCCTTTAGGTGACGGTGGAGGACTAGGAGTAGTGAGAACCCACTTGTGACCCTCAACCGTCAACACTATCATTAAATTCCTTTTCCAGTCAAGATAGTTAGTTCCATCTATCGTATTTTCTTTAGGATGATTAATAGTGGGCTAAACGACAATGTATCTAAAAATTATAAATAAATCATTTATCAATGCATGAACATATACTCCCTTCATTCCACAAAAATTTATCAGATTTCCTTTTTGGGTCATCTAACAAAAATTGTTCATTTTCAAATTAAGAAAGATTTCGTAGATACTTTTACATATTTATTCTTTTTCTATTTTTTATTTCTATTTCTCTCTCCATATTTAACACTCCACTAACCCATTTTCTCTCTCCTGACCAGCTTTCTTACACTTTTTTTATTCATTTCTCTCTCCATATTTAACACTCCACTAACCCGTTTTCTCTCTCCTGACTCACTTTCTTCCTCTCCTCTCTCTAAATAGTAGAATGAGAAACACAAAATATGTCACATAAATCCTTAATCTGCGTGCAAATTAAGTTGATCATATTATGTGGGACGAAGGGAGTATTTTGTAAGAATATTAATAAAAAAAAATCTTTAATAGGTCAATAATGAAGACTTCAATTTATAATTATTTTTCCTTATGTAGGTGAGCTTACAAAAAAATATTATAACTCATCAGTAAAAAATTGGCCTCAAATCATTTAACACAAGACATTCCTTGGGGAACATGCATCCAATTATTTGACTAGTGTATAACCATTACCTAAAATTTATTGCTTATAATTCCAAAAATTAACACAGCTCTGAAGGGAGCAACCAAGGTTGGTGACAAGGTGAATGTAATTCATTACTATAAAATTTTAGCATTAAAAAGTTTAACTTGGCAATTTTTTGGTTTGTACACCCTCCGAAGGGAGCACCCAAGGTTGTTGACGAGTTGCACCAAGCCATTGCTTTAAAAAAATAATGCAGACCATGTGTGTAAACACCCTCTCACTTATCTTTTTCATGTTGAAGTTTTTAGATGCATTACCATTGACAAGTATAAACAAAAATCTATATTGAATTAATTAGAGAATGTGATTAAATGATATCAATTGGAATATCATACCATCTATATTTTAGTCAAAAAAAATGACCAACAAATGATAATCAAGTAATCCAATAATTATTTCAGTAGGAGAAAACATCAAACTCTAGAATGAGCCTAGGATACTGATACTAATTACAATAGGAAATTATAGCATTTAAAGTCCTATTAGGATTCTTGTCCCAAGGAAATTTCGCATGGCCAAATCCATTTCCAACTAAAAACAAAAATCCTCTCGTAGCTAGGAATACTTCAGCAACAAGAGTCTTTGTACAAATCCAGTAGCTTCAGGAAAGGAGACAAAATACAAGCCCAAAAATAAATAAATGAATAAAATTTGTGGGGTGGAAACCTCTTAGCCATGACCGTACGACTGCCTGGGGGTGGGGGGGAGTATGCACGGTTCCCAAGGAGGCCATGTCAGTACGGTTTTCCTAGGGCTGTTGACCTCTTCCTCCCCATCTCCTTTTGCTTCATTATTTCTTTGTATCGCCTCGCATACCAGTATCAGTTACATCAGATATCGATAACATACTTTGTATACTCCTTAGGAGTGTACAGAATCATTCTACTAATGATATAATAACAAAAATCATTCAATTATGTTTACTTATAAATTTTAATCAAAAACATTAAACCGATGCGAGAAAAAAAAATGTGGCGATAAGAAGTTTTGTATCACCTTGCAGAGAAAATGTTAGTTTAAGCCCATATAACACCGTACTTAAGTCATCTATACATATATCTAAATTAATGGACAAACCAAACCGTAAGTTATATCCCTGGCATAGAGAGAAAAAATTATTCTCCCCAATATAAGATAATGACATATCTACTGGTTTGAATCATATGGGTTCCCTTAAGGTAGGCTCTAGTAGCAATTGTATAGAGAACTTGATTCCACGTATGATAAAATTTTGCATCGGAAAGAAAGAAACCATGACTTTACACCAATGTGTTACATAATGGTAAAAAAATACATCTAATTAGATCATACCTTCGAGTTCTTGTTAGAACTTAACAAAACCTTTGATCTAGTTCTTTACAACAGCTAGCCTTCCTCTCAATGACCCTATGTCAAATCCAGTTGTTTGCTTTTGCAATTCTCCAATCTGAGCCCCTATAAAATAACTCTAAGCTATAAGAATATTGTAAAGAGAAGAAGAAAGAAGGAGAGCATCAACCAAGAGAGAGAGAGAGAGAGAGAGAGAGATGAGCAAAAGAGGTGATTGTGTGTTATGCTGGCCCTAGGTGTGCTCCTTTTTATGGCTCCTCATCTCATTTGTTAATTCTGCTTCTATCTCTTCGAGACTTCCCTTAACATTAGGATTCAAGTGTGGGCTAGCATGGGGATTTGTGGGCTTTTCAACTTCAGCTCTAATAGGACTCAATTGCTTAGCTAATAACTCATAGCCTAATTGGGTTTCCTATTTAGTAATAATTAATTCCACTAAATAATAATTATAGGAAACTCAAAAGTTAAAATGTAATTAAGTCAAGGACATTATAAAATTAAAGCTTTAACCCTACTAGTTAACCAATGCAACTTTGTTCCTTCTTAGATATTCGTAAGTTAACCACCATTGGGACCTTCAACTACTGTGCTCCCTTAGAAATACATCTTAGTCCACATCTCTCATGATAATAACTCTAATGAGCTTTAATTTTTTTAACAAATAAATCAATTTTTATAATAATCAGACTAAATACCTTATTAAAATATTTGGCCATGATTTATAATGATCAACTTTATTATATCATCATATGGGGATATCCATACATGCAGATGTCATATAAGAATATATGCTCAAGTTACACATTAAATGGAATCCCAACATATCGAGGTATTGCACGATGTACCTCACTAGCTTCCACTTAATGAGTTTGAGGATAAACACACTCTGTATGATTAATATGATTAAGAACATTGCATAATAGTAATTGGAGAGACTAGCTATAAAGTCACAATAATTTAAATATAAAAAATCCCAGGCAGTTCCTGTTCAGCACAGACACTGTGCTAGCATGCAGGATGACTTACATAAACCATATTATCTTTGCGTACTACAATATAATAGATAGCTGTCCATTTTAATATAACATCGCGAAGAACTATGTAATTATTTTTTATCATGATAACTATCTATTTGGGTATGCACTAGAAATGGGGTAACCTGATCTATCTTGTACAAAATAATAAATAAATATATACCCGTGGAGGGATATATCCTGTACAAAACTATCAATAGTAAATAAGTATGTAAATGCTCAAATAATGAATCAAAATCGTTTTCATTGTAAATAGATAAATGTGTGAATACATGAGATTGGTGCTAGGGCTCAATCCAATATCCTAAGCCAAGATACCATCAACCTCAATGCTTATACAGTCTCACAAAATACACACTCAGGCTCACAGCCTCTACCCTGACATTTCTATAATTCCCTACTATTCATTTTTTGAACCCCACATTTTCGCGGTAGTCTTGAGAATTTGAGCTCGACGCATTTAGGCCAAGAACTAACTTATTTTGTAATGTTGTATTGATATTTAATGATGAAGAATTAACATATTTTGGATCAAAAGTTCTAGTGATTTTCCCCAAATTAGTAATCTAAAAGAAAATGAGAATAGATCTTGAAAATGACTGGCTGATTAATCATATCATGCAATTAAACTAATTTTCAATTCAAACATGCTCTCGAAATGAGAAAGGATATTTATTACCTTTGTCGTAAGTTTTTCTTTGTCAATGTCTTTAAGGGGGATTTTCTTTTGATTCCCCATCCTATATACTCATACTAGCGTCAACCCTATATGCATTTTTTAGGGCCTCTTTGTTCCCCTTCTCATGACAGTCATGATGACGTCAATCTCTGCATACTTTTTTTTATGCTTCAAGGGCTCCTTGCGATTCCCCATTCTTAATAGTCAGAATGGTGTCTATCTCTCTTGAGTCCATTGCATGGTCAGTATTGTCTGCTTGCACTTTTTTGTCTAGGGGCTTCTTGTTATCCTCTCCTCTGACAGTTGAGACATGGTTTGTCTTTGCGTGTATTTTATGTCTAACTAGGGGGGTTTTCAAAAGTCGTGATAAATTATATCCTTTTCGATATTGCATGGTCAGTATCGTATTCACGAATTTCTTTTGTGGGCCTCTTGTGTTTCTTTTTTTCAAGACAGGCGTAGTAGTGTCTGTCTGTCATTTGGTGCATAGTTAGCTTCATTTGCGTGCAATTTGTCTGGGGCTCCCTACCGATTCCCCTTTCCTAACATTGGTGCTAAAGTCTGTGTTTATCCAGTCCATTGTGCGGTCAGTTTCATCTATATGCATTTTCTCCAAGGGTTCCTTGTGATTTTCCTATCCCGATAATCAAGATTAAGTGTCTGCCTTTCTCTAGTTTGTTCCATAGTTATTGTCAACTACTCGCATCTTTTTGCTAGGATCCCGATGATCATGATAGTGTCTGTCTTTATCCAATCTGTTGCTTTTTCAGTTTCTCCAACATGGATTTTGTCTAGAGGCTCCTCTCTGGACAAGCAGGATAGTATCTATCTTAGTTAGTCCAATAATTGCAGAGTCAACATCATCTGCATGCATTTTTATCTAGGGGCTCCCTATAATTCCCTCTCTCATGACAAGCAGGATAGGATTTGCCTTTCTTTAGTTCATGGTATGGTCCGTTTTGTCTACATGCATTTTATCTAGGGTCTTTGCGATTCCCCTATCCAATCAGTCGGGAGAGTGTCCATGTTTGTTTGCCCTGTCCATGGCATTGCCAATTTAGTATGCATGCATTTCATCTAGAGGCTCCTTGTGATTTCTTGACAGTCAGCATAGTGTTTGTCTTTGTTTTTCCACTCCATGGAACAGTCGGTTTTGTCTACATGCAATTTTTCCAGATGTGACTCCCCTGTCCTGGCAATCATGATTAGTGTCTGTCTTCACTTTATCCAAGTCTAGGCCCCATGATTCTACTTCCTGCCCTTAGTCTTCAAAACTAATCTAAATAAAAATAAGAAAAAGTGTATATATATATATATATATATATATATATATATATATATATAAAGAGAATCTAAGTTTTGTGACTTTTCTGTCACGGTCCTGTTCCTTCTTGACTCTAGAAGAGAGTTAACTTATCTTTCTATCCCTTTCACCTATCATATTTCTAGTCTAGGTGTATGTGCGTGTTTATATATGTGTAGTGTGTGTGTAGTATGTGTGGTTGTGTGAATTTGTGTTCGTTTGTAAATGAGTGAAGGCTGTCAAGACAGGTAGTGTGAGAGTGTGCATAAAAGGTATGTGCATGTGTGTGTGTATGAGATGAGTGTAAAGGTGGCTATATGTATGGGTTTTGTGTGTGTGTGTGTGTGTGTGTCTGAGAGAGAGAGAGAGAGATAAGCCAATGTGGTGTGCTTGGGTGCGTGTGTGTGGGTCGATGATTATAGTGTGCGTGTGTTTGTGTGTCTTATGTGTGAATATAGTGTAGAATGGGTTCAGAAGTGTGCATGAGTGACTGAGTGTAGGAAGAAAGAAAAAGAGGGAGAAGAGAAGACCCACTGTGTGAGGCTGTGGGTGTGGGGAAGATTATATGCTTGTGTGTATGTGTGATATAAGTGGGAGTGTATTGTGTGTTTTAGTGTATATTTTTGTGTGTGTGAGTGTCATGGAGTCTATAAAGGAATGGGTGTATTATCTATGCATAGGGTGATTGGCAAAGAGAATAGGAACAGGAAGAAGTGGGTTTGTTGGGCACGGCAGTTTGGGTGGTACCCTATGCAAGCACAGGTGTACCACATATTCGCTTTAGGTAAGACACGTGCATGGGATAGTGTACATTGACGGTTAGTGTGTGAAATTTTACAGTAGGATACTTTAACTAGTTAGAATTTCTGACAAAAATTTGTAATTGAAAGCACATGTATTTTTAATAATTTTTGTAGGATCAAGTTTATGAAATTCTTTTGGGGTCTTTAAAGTCCACTTTAAATTCTGGAAAAATTAGAGTAATGTTTTTATATGATTTTTAGAGTTAAATTCTTATCATTTTCGTATGGCATTGGATTTAGCAAAATGAAAGATTTAAAAATAGTTTTAATGCCTTTTAAATCCTGATTCCAATATCAATAATTTGTATACATACTTTTGAGTTATTACAAAAATTATGGAACTTTATTTTCCATTAGAAGCAATTATGGCTATTTCTGAGTTTTTTCATGCATTCAAAGAAATTATTTCTAATTCAAAAATATTCCAAAAAAAAAAGAGAAAAATTGTATTTTTATTTCCTATCCTTTATTAAGCCATAAAGTATGCTTAATGAGAATTAATATTATTTTTGGGTTAGTTTTGAGGTAGTGTGTCAGGTCTTTTGCTTAGGTTGGTAGTGTGTGGGACCCATTTTGGGTTGCGTCATTCCGGGTTGACGAGTGAGTACGTTGTGGGTAGTTGGTATTAGGTTTATGATATAGTAGGGTGGAATGTATTCTAATAAGTGATTTGCCAATATAGGTTGATTCAGAGGACTTTGATCGAGGTCGTGTAGAACCGCTTAGCTATCCAGGTAAATACTCTTGCCATGTTCCTTGGTACAAACTAATTTCCAATATATGTGTATGTACACGTGACTTTACCAAATAGTAGTTTTAAATTATTTTTCTATATCTATGCTTTTGTGAAATTGGTTGATGAGAAGTTGAATTAAAATTGTCATGGTATGTGTTGTGTTGTTTTAAGGACTTTGTATGAATTGTGGTACGGTGTTGAGAAGTTAGTATTGGTTGTTGATCCCCATATCCACAAGGGAAAGTGGATTCCTAGTCCTGGTCAATGGGACCATACGTTGACGCACAATACTGTTGCATCATTGTTCGCCCTTACGTCCACAATATTGTTTATCCCGGGTGGATGAGGGATTCCGGTTCCTAGTCAGTGGGACCATATGTTGATCGTAGCACACTGTGGAAAAAGTTAGAATATCACTCGAAGTTTAATTAATGTTGTTCTACATTTTGTTTTGGAAGAGTTCTCCTAAAGCATGATTGGCTTTTATAAAGTTGATGCCAAGGAAAGTGAGTTCGCAGTCGACGTGGAGGTGCCACAAGGAATGCAGTCCGAGTCAGATGCCAAGTATGTTGATGTGAGACACAGCAAGGGCGGAGACCAAGGGCTTCCCAGATAGAGCCTGAGGGTGGCAGTGCTGCGAGGGCTATGGCGCAGGGTGAATACACGACGACAGTCACAGTCCGATGCTTAGGTCCAAAGTCAGGGTCCTATATGTTTCTCTCTAGGATTCTAGAGTGAGAAAGTGAAAGTGTTCTAAAAAATGTCCAACCGTCCAAATGAATTCTCAAGACCTCTATTTATAGAGTTTGAGATGATGATGTCCTCACGCGACACGTGGCGCTCCCCGGGAGTAACACGTCACCGAGGGGTCCACAGCTGCCGATGCTCCACGGACTGTCGAATCGCATATTCACCCAGCCTGCCCCTCACAGCGTCGCTCTGTTTGTCTGGAAATGCTGGCTCCCACAGCGTCGGTGTGGCTAGCTAACCCCCTTGATCTAGCCTCCAATCCAAGCCCTTGTAGAGTCCCACTGGCCTGGCAGTGGTGGGGAAGACCCGACGCCCAACTGCTAGGCAGACTAGGCGCGATGCCCTCCGAAGACTTGCTCCTGTCTCGGAGTGATCCGGGGGTCATAGTCCATAGGGGTGCTGATGCAAGCCCCCAGTGTCGGAGTACGTAGGCCAGTCACGAAGACACCCTAGCGGAGATAGTGTCCTGGAGGAGTCGCCTATACCACGGGTGAGACCTTGTGCCGGAGCACTCAGAGAGCATCAAGGTAGCATTTCGGAGGAGTCGTCTACCTGATGGGCCAGGTAACATCCCGGAGGAGCCGTCTACCTGGCGGAAGGGGAGTTGAAGAGCTCCTTGACGGAGATAGTGTCCTGGAAGAGTCGCCTATTCCGTAGGCCGAGGTAGCATCCTGGAGGAGCCGTCTACCTGGCCGGCCGAGGTAGCATCCCGGAGGAGCCGTCTACCTGGCGGAAGGGGAGTTGAAGAGCTCCCTGGCGAAGATAGTGTCCCGGAGGAGTTGCCTATCCCCGCGATCAGTCCTTGTGCCAGAGCACTCGGAGCGAGTCAAGGTAGCATCCCGAAGGAGCCGTCTACCCGACTGGCCGAGGTAGCATCTCGGAGTAGCCGTCTACCTGGCAGAAGGGGAGTTGAAGAGCTCCCTGGCAAAGATAGTGTCCCGGAGGAGTCGCCTGTCCCAGCGGTGAGTCCTTGTGCCGGAGCACTCGGAGCACGTCAAGGTAGCATCCCGAAAGAGCCGTCTACCCGACTGGCCGAGGTAGCATCCCGGAGGAGCTGTCTACCTGGCGAAAGGGGAGTTGAAGAGCTCCCTGGTGGAGATAATTTCCCGGAGGAGTCGCCTATCCCTGCATGATGATGCACACTTCAGAGAGTGGGTCGAAGCATGTTCCACGACCAAGGCAAGGTGCGCATGGTATGGTGAAAGGATGGACTGATGCAAGGAGCATGGTAGTGTGACATAGAGCCAAGGGGCACGACTATGTTAGTGGAGCGGCGCATGGGCATGGCGGAGTGAGTAAGGTGCCGGGGGCATGTGTTATGGAAGCGACGCACAGAAGCGGCTCACGGGCGCGGCGACGAACGTCACGGAACAATACTTGGTGCCGGGGCACGTGTTATGAAAGTGGTGCGGCGACGAACGTCGCGAAGCCAATACTTGGTGTCGGGACACGTGTTATGAAAGTGGTGCGGTGACGAACGTCGCGAAGCCAATACTTGGTGCCAGGACACGTGTTATGAAAGTGGTGTAGTCGTCAACGACGGGTCATTCAGCGGTAGTGCGCGACTTTAAGCTATGGGCATCGCAGGAGCGGTGCGCGGTCGCAGACGACGAACGTCACGAGGTTGATGTACGACGGACGTTGCGAGGTTGATGGACGACGGACGTCGCGAGGTTCATACACGACGGACATCGTGAGGTTCATACACGACGGACGTCGCGACGTTCATGCACGACAGACGTCGCGAGGTTGATGGACGAACGTCCATAAACATCGCAGAGGTGCAAAGATTCGAGAAAACAAGTGCGCACGGGAGGGGAGGCCATAAGCAAAGGATTGGGGGAAGGCCAAGGCCACCACCCCTGGGGAGGCCAAGGCCACCACCCCTGGGGAGGCCGAGGCCGACCCTAGGGGTTGGCCAAGGCCAATGGCCAGCTCCCGTGAAGGGAGGCCAAGGCCATTCCCCCTTTGGGTGAACTTCAGGCACGCTGACAGAAGGTGTTTTGATGGGCAGTGACAAATCTGAAAATTTCATTGCGACGAGCGTGTCGACGTGAAACATACCCACATGACGAACAAGTTGCCAAAGTCACATACGAAGTGTATGAAGCGAACAAAGCGCGAAAGGGACTTTGCACGAAGAGTGAACAACCGGGGGGAAAGGCCAAGGCCACACTCCATGAAGGCCGAGGCCGACCCCCCATGGAGGTCGAGGCTGACCCCATGGCCTTGGGGGAGGCCAAGGCCGACCCCATGGGGTTGGCCAAGGCCTATGCCCTTGACCTCGTCGCTCCGGTTATGCCAACGGTCGATGTTTTTGGTGAAAAGGTGCTCAGGTTATCGCGGCGCGACGAACGTGGTACTGTGACTCACGGTAGCGTGAAATAATTGGTGACTAAGTCGCGCGTGAGGCGTGTGAAGTAAATAATGCACGTGACTTAGGCGTGCGCACTTTGACCGGTTCGAAGCGTTGAATACTGTGCTTGTGCGGAGGTGTCATGCAAAATGGGACTCCAAGTGGACCTTTGAGTGCGACGAGAATAGGTTGGGAACAAAAGTATATATGTGCATAGTATTTTTTGTGAATTTTATTCCCATTTTTTTTTAAAATGAAGAAACCATGGCATGTTTTATGAATCTCAAGACCTATTTTAAGGATATGGTATGTGTATTTAATGGGCCCCAAGCTCATGCTTTTAAATATTTTTTAGGGGATTATCTAGATGGAACTGGCACTGACGAGGGAGTAGACGACAGCTAGAGGAGTTGTAGTCCTCTTAGATTATTTAATAAATCATTGGATGGTGTGCTAGTACTAAATTTATAATTCGAGATTTTTCAGAGCTTAAATCTCCACCGGATTTAAAATGATCTATGTTGGTTGTTAAATAAAGAATGTCGTTGGAGATTCATTTGCGAAATTTTAAGTGTGACTTTAGAAATATTATTAAGGAGATAGATTTAAATTACTTATTGGTTATAGATTCTTATGTACAGGTTATAGTAAGGCCTGGTAGAGCCCTGGGTGGATGTTTGGATGGGCCTGCGGCCGGTCACAGATCCGGCTCATGGGCCTACCCGTGGGTTCGGGTCGTGACAATATTAACCCTCATTTCAGGTCACTAAGTGGAAGTCATGAACAATCTTCTTTTCAAATCTAATTTGAACTATATTTGGCTTGATCCCTTCGAGATAAGGGCATGTAGGTTAGCTTTTTCGGTGCAAGCAGCTTGTAGTCTAAGTTTATTCTTGAAGGTAGAATTCCTCAATCCAGGTTGGCATATAGATACCACATACCTTCTTCTATCTGGTCCCCGTCTAGTTTCAGTTCTAGTCCTAGTCTCAATCTAATTTTATGTCAAATGGTATTTAACCCTCAATTCAGGTTAGTGTGTATGAGTCATGTACAATCCCATCACCATCTAATCCCAGTTCGAGTCTTAGTATAGGTCTGCTCAAGGATAGACCCCCTGAATCTAGGTTCAGTATGTAGAAGTCACGTACAGTTTTCTCTCTGTCCATTCTAAGTCTCAGCCCATGTATATGTCTGAGGGCATGAACCCTCAAGTCAGGTTGATAGGCAAACATTGTGTACAATCCATTTCTAGCCCAAGTCCACTTCTAGCTTAGTCTCAGTCCTAGTTTAGTTCTACTCCAAGTCCCAGTTCTGACCTTGCCTCCGATCCCAGTCCCAGGCTAAATCCAACTCTGGTTTAATCTAAGCCTAGTTCAACTCTCGGTCCTAGTTTGTTTTGGTCCTAGTCCAGTTCCAGCCCAGGCTCAATCTCGGTTCTAATCTTAGTCTAATCCGGTCCCAGTTCTAATCTCTGTCCACGTCAAGTTCTAATCCCAGTTCCAGTCTAGTTAGGACATTTGTTTCTCTACATCTTCTTTAGCAGCAACTAGAAGTTGCATTTTTTGGTTGTCAATTAAGATATTGATGATATAGGAAAATTTGACTAGTCTAGGTATATTTTGTGTGCTTGTGTTCCTGTTTGTCTTGCATGCTTGCATCTCTCTCTCTCTCTCTCTCTCTTTATAAGTTCGAGTTTTCTGCCAGCTTATGTGCTTTTTTAACTAATAGCTTTCCAACTTATATGCCCATGCATATTTTCAAGTCTATGTGTGCTTCCGTGGTTTGATAATTTCCCTTACTTTGGGGCTATTTTTTCAGAAATATGGTAGAGCATCTTTTATCCCTCTTTTGAGTTATTTTGTGGTTTTCAAGTTTTCTTATTAATGCCACTACCTATCTTTCTTGATAATCATCCTTATCAAGTCTGCTACTTTTTTCTTATGCGAACATCATTTAGTTAGTGTAATATTTCATTCATTGAGTTTATTGCTCAGTTCAGTGATGTTATACGGTGTAAGGCTAATATCGCATACAGCCCCTTGTTGCTAGAAGCAACACTTTCTTTCTAGTCAACTCATGAAAATGAATTGGTTTATCCTGCATCGGCACTTAATGAACAACTGCCCTTGGGTAGTGTTAGCTCTGGCTATGAGTGATCTTTTTACAGCTATTCTCCTTGTATCCAAGCGACTAACCACTCCCTTGCATTGTTCGTTCCTGCTCTTAGATAGGACAGTATGTCTAGACAACCATCCAAATTGATGTGGTGCCTTCGGCATCTGGACATAATTCCTTCTCTGCATTCCTAGACAACCATGCTAACTGATTTGGTGGCTCCGCATCTAGAAGTGTCTACTTTGTCCGTCAACCATGCAAATCAATTTGGTGGTTCCAGCAATGGACAAAGTTGCTCTTAAGTGTACCTAGACGACCTCTCAAATTAGTTTAGCAGCTCCGGCATCTAGATATGCTTCTTTATACTATTTCTAGACAACCATTTACATTGGTTTGATGGATCTGGCATCACAGAATCCAACTTCAAAAGGATTTGTTGGCTCCGACAACATGCAAGGTGTTCTTTTCATATATCTTGACGACCACTCAAATCGATTTCGTGTCTCTAACAACAGGCAAAGTTCCTTTCTTTGGTCTAATCAACCAGCCACTTTCAGGCGCTATTGTCTCCTACTTTTGAGCATACTTTTTTTTGTGTGTCTAAGCGACTAGCTACTTCCAAGCGTTAATGACTCTAACTTTTCTACATATTTCCATTTCGTGTGCTCAACCCACCAACCGCTTCCAAGGGCTATTGGCTCCAGCATCTAGACAAGTTCCCTTTCCGTGAGTCTAAGCGCATTGATGCTTTTAAGAGTTGTTGGCTCCGACTTCTAGACATGCTTCATTTCCGTGTGTCTGAGCGACTAGCTTCTAAGCATTGTTGGCCTTGACTTCTACACATGTTCCCTTTTAGTGGGACTAAGCAACCATCAACTTCCTAGCATTGTTGGCTCGACTTCTAGACATGCTCCCTTTCGGTGTGTTTGAGAGACGAGCCACTTTCACATGTTGTTGGCTTTGGCTTCTAAACATGGTTCCTTTCGTTTGTTTAAGCGACCAGCTTGCAAGCGTTGTTGGCTTTAACATCTAGACATGCTTCTTTTATGTGTGTCTAAGCAACTAGGAACTTCGAAGATTGTTGGCTCTGACTTCTAGACCTACTTTCTTTCTATGTGTCTAATCTACCAGCCACTTCTAAGCATGGTTGGCTATCACCTCTAGACATGATTCATGTTCATGTGACGTGACCAGCCGTCTTCAAGCGTTGCTAAATCCGAGTTCAAGAGATGCTTCTTTTCTGTATGTCTAAGCGTCTAGCATTTTCCAAGCATTGTTGAATTCGACTTCTAAACATGCTTCATTTCCTCATGTCCCGTGACCTACCACTTTCACGCATTATTGTTTCTGACTTTGATTGGTAACCCTCTCTGAACTACATTGGCCGAATTCCTTTTCGAAGGATACATATGAAACCTTTCAAAAGTCCAACCTCATATGTGTGAAGTATTGAGTCTATCTTGAGTCTTGTGGTCTTTTTCGTTTTGCTACTATGAAAATGAGTTGTTTTCAGTGATGTTCACCCCCAGGAGAGGTCCCTCACCGACGAGCTCTGTAGAGACCTCATTTTTGTAGTCTCATTTTAGTTTTCTTTCATTAGGTAGTATTGGGCTTTATTAATAATTAAGTTTATTCTTTTATGGGTCTAGGCCAAGGAATGCATAATGAGGTTAATCTAATTAATTATGTCCAATAAGCATTCTATTCCAGTTATGGTCCAGTTCTGTCGGAGTCTGTTCAGTTAGTTAAACCACTCCAGCTGGTTAAGCCAGTGCACTTGGCTAGGTTTAAATGAGGTTTCGGTAAAAGGATTGTCACTTGATTTGTGATTGAGTTTCGTCTTGGGGTTGATCCTTGATGCAGAGATTGACTAGAATTTAGTTTCCAAAATCTGGTACATCCTTTTTTTCTTTTTAACAAATTAAGGACAATAAATATCTCAAAATTTCGAGGAGAAATCTTAATTGATTAAGGGGTCGGTTAGTTGACTTTTCATGATCTTTGACTAAAATCAGATATCCTTCGCTATTAGATTCAAAAAAGTCATTTTTACCATTTCTGATAGCCCACAAACCTCTATAACTTGGTAAGATGGGCTACAAATTTAGGGACCTTTCTACAAGAGAAAGTTCAACCAAAGAAAGACCCTAGAAATTTCGACTTCTCGCATCAAGCATGCACCAAAACATTAACCAGCCATAACTCACTCATCTAATCCTCAACTTGGGCATTTCTAAAGCCTAAATCATAGTATCTGATCGAGATCTACAACTTTATAGTGGAGTCCAATCCACTTAAAGATCATCTCCAGGACCAAAATAGAAATTTTCTAATCGGGCAGGTTACCTTTCTTGGTTTTGATTTCAAATCAATTCTTGGATTAAGCAATTGAGCAATCTTGGTTGAGGTACGATTCTCTATCCTTCATTTCATTATTTTTATTTCTAAGTTACAACGACCTAGATTGTCTCCCCTTCCTGCAACTAGTTCTCGGTTAAAAAAATATAAAAATACACATTATAGTCAGAGTTTTTTTTATTTCATCTCACTTAGAATTCTAGACAACTAGAAGTGTGATCAAATAGAGTTTTAAGTATTTTCATGTAAAAGAAGTCGAGTCCAATCAGAGAATAAAGATCGAGATCTAGGTCGCCGCCTGTTGAGTCTGGTAAGACCACGATATTTATGATTCCGAGTTGGTCTGACCAGATACGTAGTCTATTGGACTGCTATTGTCGAATTCAAACCAAAATAGGTTTAATGTAGACGTTGTAGTTTTATTATTTAGTTTCGGATAAACATCACGAAATCACATAAAAACAATTTGGGGACAAAATAAGGTACAACAGATCCCTAACACATTCGCTGTGTTACTTAGACCCCGAATTCGAATCTCTGGTTACGTAGGTCAAAAGCTTAATTGGAAAATCCGTATTCAAGTATGTGTTTTCTTATTAACCCTCGTTATTACTAAATCAACCTAAAAATATTATGGCGACACGAGTTAGACCTTCCCGGGTCTAAGTTTACAAGGAAGCTCAATACAGGTGGTTAGGCGGCAATGGGGGTTTGTGTTGGTAGGGTTGTTGGCTATGGTTTCGTGGTGGGTATTTTTACGTTGGTGGTCGGTGTTGAGCCTATTAGTGATGGTGGTTAGTAGTGGTGACTCATGTTGGAGTTGGTGGTTTGTGATCGTGGGGCTTTTGGAGATGGTGGTTTGCATGGTTGGTTGTTGGCATGGTGGATGGGGCGAATTGTTGGGGCTGCGGTGGTGGGTAAGACCTCTTGGTGGCAACAATAGTGGAAGTGAGATTGAATGCACTATTGCACTTTGACCCCTTGTACTTATAATATACATTCAAAGTAAATTAAATAGAACATGAGGTTAATGATGTCTTTCCAATAACTCTGTAATGGTTTTGACTAATGTGCCCACTTTCTGGGAGTAGATATAGGTTTCTTAGTTCTTGGACACTTATAAAGTAAACACTATAAAAGTAATGGTGGCAAAGAGCAGTTTCCTTTCTAACTATCCTTATCCACTGACCATGATTAGGACCCAACACCAAATCTCTTCCCATCATATCTCATATATTTGGCACTTGCTCCCTGAAAGGACGAAGGGAACACAAATTAAACTGTTTGGATACTAATAAAGTAACTACCGGTAGTTGATTAAGATTTAGGTGACAAATAATGGTTCTAAGTGCTTTTATATTCTCAAAATATAAAGCATTGTAGAATTAATCTAAGAGATAGCAACAATTCACTTGATATACATGTTGTGTCACTTCTACTAATCAAATATCGATACATAAAAATCAAGTAAAATTACTTTTGCAAAGTAAAAAAATCAAAATGAATTGGGTAAAGTTGAGCAACAGGCATTTTAGTTTTACGTTAAGCATTTGAGGTCTACTTTTGTCCCCAAAATGTAGATAACTAGATATATAAATCGACACTTATAAAATGTTTATTGCAAGCTCATACTGGCTATGCACTTTTGACCGCACTTGAGTCTCCCACCAGTGACATGTTCAAGAGTATTTAACGGTCAACGTACAAAGCTACCAAGGGGGATGCTCAAGTCACGTATCGCCTTAACACAAAACAATACCAACTGTTGGAATCAACACAATGTATCACGCCTCTGCACAAAATTATGTTGGAATCGACGATGTGCTTCCTCCGAAAGGGTCGGCCAACGGCTTATCCTAATTGTGTCTGCAATGGCTCCAAGGGGTTATTATAAGCTCCCCACTCTACCCCAAGGGGTTCCTTCCCTTGGAGTCATCCTTCCTCTGGGACACTACGTTGGGCCATTAGGTACGTGACTCCTCTAGAACAGTACCTCGGCATGCCGGGCAAGCGAATCTTTCAGGACATAACTTCAGCCAGTCAAGTAGGTGACTGCTCTAGGACACTACCTTAGCAAGCTCCTAGTTTTATGACACTAGGACTCACCCTACAGGATAGGCAACTCCACCAAAACACTGCCTCCACCAGGGTGTCTGAGTGACTGTTTACGTTTTCCAGCACTGGGGCACTGAGGGCTCTTCATCGACACCCCTTGGATCAATGACCCTCAGGTCACTCCGAGACAGAAGCATGACTCTGAATGGCATAATGCCTAGTCCATATGGCAAGTGGGCGTCGAGACTTCCCCACTTTATCTGGTCCTCTATGTCTCTCAATGCCCCTGTGGGACTTGACAAGGACATTGGATTACTGGCTAGATTAAGGGATTCTTTGGCCCCGCAGGCGCTGTGTGAGCCGGTCTTTCTTGACAAGCAGAGTAAAATTGTGTGGGGTAGGCCAAGTGAATATACATCCAACAGTCTGTGGAGCACTGACATCTATGGTCGCCTCGGTGAGGTTTCATTCCATGGGAGCACAATATGTCGCGTGATGATATCACCTTCTTGACCCTTAGAAGTAGAGGACTTGAGAATTTATTTTCAGGACCTTTGATCTCATTTTCAAACTTTTTAAACTTCACTTTCTCACTCTAGAATCTCAAAGCATAAGAAGTTCTAAAGAGAGAAACGCTTTAGACCTTGACGCAAGACCCGACTTCAATTCGGACCTTGATTTTTGATCTAAATGCATTGGACTGTGACTACCATCATGTATTTAACCCACGGTTTTGCTACTGACTCCCTACCACTATTTAGCCTCTATCTGTAAAGCCTTGATCTCTGCCCTCGTCTCGTCTTTGCTCTATTCCAAATCAGCATACATGGCTTATGACTTGAACCGCTTTTTTTACGACACGTCCAGTGCACCGCGAATTCAATTCCTTGGGATCAATCTTTAACAAAAAAGGAAAAACTCAAATGATGAAATATGGAGCTCAATACAACTTGTTGAAATTATCGTTAGCACAATGCTAATTCTAAAGGAAACGAAACAAATGAACTTTGATGGTCCCTAGCAAGGCACCCTTTTATTGTATGAAAGCAACATTTTTATCAGAAGAAAAAACTTAGTTAAACAAATGTAAACACTTAAAAGTAGCACAATAAATGAATTCTTTTTTAATTAACTGATTCAAGTTAAAAATGAAGGAAAATAATGAAATGCCTCTTTCACTATCTTCCTTCGTACAAACCCTAGCAAGGCCTTTGGGGTGGGGGGGGTGTTGCGCCCCACACAATGCGTAAGCACACATGGGGCGACTTCTGGTCTACAACTACGTAGTTTTGTGGTTCTCGACTCTTATTCAAGTTTGTAGTCTTTCATGAGGGATTCACATTGGTTTGCAAATGAGTTGGCAGTTCGGTAGCGACATTGCAGGATCTAGCATCTAATTTTTAGATATGTTCAATCAACAACGGCATCACCATGATGGGTTGAGCATCAGTGGAAACTTAGATCTACATCATTCAGCAATGAGCCTTTTGATCTGTATATACATATGGAAAGAGGATGGAAAGATGAATCCGAGAGTGGAGTCATCGAGGGTGACGGGTCAAAGGTATAGTGGCAAGCTTAAATCTGCAAAACGTTAGTCGTTAATAATCTAATCCATTTTTCTATCTGGATAGAGCTAGAGACAGTATGTGAAAGCAACATTTTTAGTCAGAAAAATAACTAAGAGAGACAAATGTAAATAAATAAAAGTAGCACAATAAAATGAATTCTTTTTGAAGTGACTGCTTCAAGTAAAAAAATATAAAGGAAAATAAAGAAAAGCATATTTCGCTCTTCCTTCAAACAAACCTTGGCAAGCCCCGGGTGGGGGGGGGGGGGGGGAGGGTTGGCCCACAGTGCGTAAGCGTGCCTGGGCCGGCTGCTGGTCTCCATCTACGTAGTTTTGTGGTCTTATTTCAAGTTTCTACTCTTTCGTGAGGGGTTCAAATTGGCTAGCGAACGAGTTGGCGGTTCGGTAGCGACATTCTAAGATCTAGCATCTAACTTTTAGATCTGTTCAATCAATCAACAATGGCATCTCCGCGATGGGTTGAGCATCAGTGGAAAGACGTCAATGTAGGTTGGAACCTTTAAGCTTAGATCTACATCATTCGGCAATGAGCCTTTTGATTTGTATATAAATATGAAAAGAGGATGGAAAGATGAATCGGGGAGTGGAGTCATCGAGGGCCGAATTTGACATCGGCTTGTCGGAAACCTCTGGAAATGACAGGCATGCAAGGTTCAAGGAATCTCTAGTCTTCAGCCCCTGCATCTTTCGTCTCCCTTCCTCCAAGGGCTCTGGAATATGCCAAAATTATTCGTCAGTTTCTTTTGTGGGAAAGGGATCTCACTCATTATTCCATTTTTACTAGTCTTCCCAATTTGCTTGGGAATTGATGAGGTTCACCATCCATAAAAACTAGTATGTTTTTCTTATACAGAAATACATTAGACCAACCATTCTTTAATTTATGTCCCCTAGTATCTCGCTTTTTCCAATTTGTCATCCCTAAAACTTCTGGTGGTTGCACCACTAGCTAGATAAAGATGTCAACCTTTCTTCTCTATTTTCTCCCTCCCTGACCACCCAACCCCACATCTTTGTATGGCTACCACCTATGTTCTCTAATTCTCTCTCCCTTACTGTTTCTTCTTCTTTTTTGTTGGAGTAAAATAAAGTTAAAAAGTCGTTGCTACACCGATTGATAGAGCAACTATAGAACTTAATTATGGTTTTCGTTATGTAATTTGAATTGATATTGGAGTCAACTCTATGAATGAAAAAGAGATAAATGGAAGGAGAGAGGAAAAGAGGAAGATAATTAAGGTACTTGTGGCAACATGGATAGATTTTGGTAAAATAGAGCAGAGGATATGTCACGAATGCAACAAGAATAAGGATCGTCTACAGCTCTACAGTACTTCCATTGTAAAAAAAATGACGTTAAATGCATATTAATGAGAAAACTTTGTCATTATAAATTTAAGTAGAATGGACAAAATGCTTTTAGTGATAAAAGATTATCACTAAAGTAGGCACATTACACATGTTATAATAAAGTTTAAACAAACTTGGGCTATGAGTGGCTCGATGCATTAAAGGTAGTGTTTGACTACGTTGAAAAGTCATCTTTACTGTCACCAATAAAATATGGACACATAGATGATAGAGAATTGCCCAGAAAAAGGTACCTAGAAGGACACATGTTCATCATGGAAGTGGGCATAACTGCTATGCAGTTATTGAAGACGCCGCCAATTGTCAAGATACAGATTTGTACAAAATTGCACAAGGGAAACAACTGTCAGTAGAAACGAGGCAATAGATAGTGGCAGTTGACAAGCAGTTTCCAAGACGTATGAAGGAAGACAACTGTCAACACAAGCGTGGTGATCAATAAAAGCAGTTGACAAATAGACAGCATGAAGGAAGACAACTATCAATAGGAGCGAGGTGATCGATAGCAACATTTAACAGACAATTTTCAGGAAAGGATTGGAATGAACAGTTATGGAAAGTCGAGGAACGGTTGCAGAAAAGCGAATATAAAAGGAAGAATAGGGCAAGATGACACGGGGTCATCAAATTCACAAAGCAAACCTGACTTGAAAAGATCGAGTCTTTCGTCGTAGTTTCCACATGATCTGCCTTGTATCTAAGGGAAGTCAAGTCTTTCATCGTAGAAATTTCCAATGTTTTGTAAGTACTCCTTATTTTGTGGGAGCATCTTTCTTAACTTTGTTAAAATTTCTATTTTTAGTAAAGTTTCTGCTTTTAGTGAAGTCTTCAGGCCCAATGGGCAAAAAAGATCCCTCACTTTGAATTGATTGTGTTGCATGTACACAAATCGGGCAAACAGTGGCACGCCTAATGGAACCCTTTTAAACTAAATAGGGAAACAATGTCAATTCCAATGCCAAGCACATGAAGTCATGTAGTAAGGATGAACGGGCCAATATGGCAGTAACTTAGGAGAGAAAAGAAACATCCATGCCACCATGGCGTGAGTGAGAACGCTAATACGAGTACCAATGTTTAGAATTTAGGAAGAACTAGTGAGGAAAGTACTAATGATGGTCCAAGTCTTACTGTTGAGATACTGGCTATCGATCGGATGGATGAAGCCATGAGCTAGTTGGTGAATTAAGTTAGTTCATAGACACAAGCATTTACGTCTACGATGTCTCAATTCATGACTATTATGCAAAACCAGAATATGGTTATAAATTGAATGGTTAGTAGTCAGGATTAGTCTAGCTAGTTCCAAAATAATAGACGAAATGAGAAGGTTAGCAAAGGAAAGAAATGCCCCTAAGGGTGAAATAATTAATGATTTATCGTGAGAAATCCAAAAGTAGACTTCCCCTATCGCCAAAGATAGTGGATACAAAATTATGGAAAGAAAATGCTCCTATTAATTATCAAACTGAGAAGATAGAGGCAGACATTTCTCCCCTGAGGATCAAAAATGCTATTAAACAACATAATGGTGTAAGTTCTAACCACCCACACTAGTCAGAATGGTATATCCTTGTGCCTCTACCGATGATGGAGATCTAGGACCAAGCAAAAAAGATGTGGCCACAAATGGATCTAGATCCCTGCAACTTGGCCTGATAATATTTTGTTATTAGGAATTGGGCTGGCCAGGTTAGGGTTGGCAAGGTATCGAGCATGCTTATACCCCTCCGTATAAGAGAAATCACGAAGGGTTGTCTCGAATAAAAAAACCCATGTTTGAGGAAGTTAGTGGTCAGTAGACCAAATAGTTCTGATGATAGAGAAAGCGTAGGCCCAAGATTTAGAGTCCAATGACATGACAAGTTTCATCAGGTTGGTGCAGGTCAAGTGTACAGACCTATCGATAGGCCGCTTTACAAAAAGCCCTACCCTGACAAAATTGACCAGGTGGAAATTCGTAGGAAAGTAAAAATCCCAGAGTCTAGCCTCTTCCACAGGGATGGGAACCAGTCTACTATTGAGCATATAGCAAGGTACATCTTTCAATGTGGCGATCTTGGCCACATTGAGTGGATAAAAGTAAAATGGTTCTAGTATTCACCGACTCGAGTAGCTTTTTCATGGTTTGCCAACCAACCACCAAATTCAGTGTTTTCATGGAGAGACATGGAAGACCTATTCCATGCACAGTTCTTCAAATGGAGCTAGAAGTTTCCCAGACAGATTTGGCTACCCTGAAATAGTTCTCATGAGAGAGTTCTGAACAATTTTTAGAAAGGTTCAAGGCATCTAATAATAAGTGCCATTTCCAAATGCCAGAGTTAGAATTGGCAAACTTGGCCCCTATGGTAAGATTTATAGATCAGGAAAAAGTTTGAACGCACGGAGTTTATTAATGTGTTTGAGCTCTCCTCTAGAGTGGCACGATATGAAATATTGCTAAGGGAAGAACAAGGTAAGAAGAACTCATCGATGGGGGCCTACTTCAATGACCGTATCAGTTTGGAGATAGATGATACATACATGGATGGAAAGAATCCAGTCATCTATGAGCCTTTGATTAAAGTTAGGAATCTTGTTAGCCTACCCTCGAAGTAGTCCAACGAGATGAATCCATCGCCTGCATTACAGAAGTTTCTATAATATTAATCAGGTGGATCAAATCTTCGATCATCTCTCAAAGATTAAATTCATTTAGATTGAAGGCCCTTTTAGGGCTCCTAAGGTTAGGAAGGCTAAATTTTGTAAGTGGCACTATTAGTCATAATACTAATAATTGTGTTGCTTTTTGGAATGATGTGTAGGATTAAATCGATGTGGGAATTCTGAAGTTTGTTGATAAGGATAATAAGGTGATGGAAGTTGACATTGACCCCTTTCTGGAGGTGGCCTTATATGTTAACGTGGTGTCAGTTCATTAATGTCCTATCAAGTGCTCAAGCAGCAACGACAGTTCAAAGCAAGATAAATTTAAAGGCAGGACACCGTTAGGGAGGAGCATCAAAAGGCAAATGAAAATTTGTATGGGCTGATGAAGAGTTATGTTCTAACATGAAAAGGAGTGTCAATTACGATAGGAGAGAGAATGAGAAGATCATATGGGCTGAAAGGGACTCCAAGGGTAGTTGGTTGCTGAAATTTCAAACCTGTCTCTAAAATCGGCCCAAATGAAAAACATGTTTGTCAAAATAATGGTTCCTCAAGTAAGTGGTCTAAAAGAATGTAGCGAAAAGAATACATAATAGAAAAGTTAGCCCAAAAAAGAAAATCACAAGAGAGCCATTGGAAAATAGGTCAAAAACAACAAAGGTTTTCTACGTGTGAGTTTTAGACAGTCAAATATGGCTGCCAAGTGATATATATAAATAATATTGGGCCAGGACAGTACATGCCAAAAAACTACAAAAGAAAGAATCCTATAATGGCCGCGTATCGATGCAAGCCAAAGATGATTAAGCTGAAAGTGCCACCCGATAATGGCATACGATTGGTTAAGAGAAGTTCCCACTTCCAAGAGCTTACCAGGATTTGAACTAAACACAGAAAAGAAGATTTCAAAGAAAATTTGCAGCCATAATGCAGAAAGAGTTTCAAGTTAAGCAGGCTCAAACCGCTCGCAGGAAATGGACGTGGACAAGAGCAGCGGACCACAAGGGTTTGGCTGGAAACATACAACAGAAGCCTAAAGATAAAATAATTGAACAAATAGTGATTTAAAATCAAGACAAAGATGCCAAGGTTGTCAGAAAGATTGGGCAGGTGAAAGAGACATCGACCAAACGAAGATAAGAAAATTGGAAAGGAGTTAGAAATCGAAGTCTCGAGCAAAAAGAATGAGTTCAATATAGGAAGTGTGAAAACCGTTGAAGGTGAAATAACATAAGTCAAAAGGAAACTGTTCTACCAGGAACACAAGGTTACAATTGACTATAACATGATGTTCATCTTACCTCTCATGTTTGAGGCAAAAGCAATGCAGTTTCTAGAGAATGGAGATGATGTAGAGAATGGGGGCATCATAATCACCAAGGAGACCGGGTCATTTTGACCAGGCCAGATCTGTAGAAAACTAGGTATTTTAAGCATCTGTTCATTTTGCCATTGATGGATGGCCAGCCAGTGACCAAGGTTTTGGTCGATAATGGTGTTGTAGTAAACATTCTGCCTACTAGAATGTTGAGGAAGTTATGTAAGGACGAGAAAGACTTGATCCCATATGAGATTATGGTATGAAACTTTGCTGGAGGAGTTTACAAGCCGAAGGGTGTGGTTCCAATAGAATTGGCAATAGGAAAGAAGAAGAACATGTCACCTTTTTATTGTGATCAATTCATCATCTAGTTTTAATGCCGTACTCGATACAGATTGGATCGATATCAATGGTTGTATACCATCCTCTCTCAATCAGGTGTTAATGTTCTGGAGAGAAGAACAACATGGAAAAAAGGTGGCAGGATTGGTTTGGGCAGATGACAAACTGTTCTTAGCGAATTCCAATTGCGTGGAGGCAAAGTTCTATCATCAGTGAATAGAATTGTTAACATTGACTGTTGATGAGATGGTGATGTGTGGCCAGAATGTCGATGGGATAAAATCTATAGACGATCACATGTAGATTGAAGATGAGATAGTTGGACGTGGTATAAGAAGGTCTTGGCCAAGTGTTGTTGATGGGTGGATACGACAAGATAGAAGTGGACGAGCGATAATAAGAGCTTTACGTCTGAAATCAAGAAAGTCAAGAGGACATTGAGAATTGGGAGGTGCAACTGATGACGGTTGAAAGTATAGATAAGAGTAAATCAGACAAGATGCAGTAATGGTGACCTTTAAAAAGTTGATGGTTGACGCCATGGAGAAAAGATCAGCAAAATCTTCTTCTATCGACTAGGCAGAATATATAGAAGATGATGAAAAGGACTGATTAGATGGGATTCAGCTACAGGATTTGAGGCTGGCTCTAACAAAATTGGATGATCTGAATGCGGAGATTCAAGATCCCTTATTAGAGGCGAACCTAGGGATAGAGGCCGATACATCATTTTCATTAGTGCTAGATTACCAGAAGAGATGCAAAAGCAAGTGATTGTGCAAAAACAAGTGATTGAATTGGTCAGAAGATATAAGAACTGTTTTGCATGGAGTTATGAGAAAATGTTAGGTCTGGATAGGAAGATGGTGGAGCACAGGCTGGCAATTAAACAAGGCTTCAAACCTTTCATACAAGCACTCAGGAAGATGTCAAATGAGGTAACCCTACTGGTGAAAGAGAAAATTGAGCAGTTGATTAAAACAAAGTTCATTAGACCTATAAGGTATGTTGAATAGATGTCCAATATAGTCCATGTGTTAAAAAAATGGCAAATAAAGAGTCTGCATCGATTTCAGAAACTTACATATTGCCACCCCTAAAGGTCAATATGCCATATACGTTGTTAATTTACTAGTTGATTTAGTGTCAAAACATGCAGCCATGTCTTCTAGGGATGGAAATGCTAGATATAACAATATTATTGTTATGGATGATGATGTCATAAGACTGCATTTAGAGGTTCTGGTGAAATTGGGACATTTGAATGGATAGTAACGCCTTTTGGCCTAAAGGATTATGGGCCGCATAACAAAGGGTAATGAACTTGATATTTCATGACATGATTGATAAGTTTCTACAAGTATATATTAATGATGTAACTGTTAAATCAGATGACCATCAAGAACATATACAACATCTAGAAGACGCTTTCATTATAATGAGGAAACATGGTTTGAAAATGAACCTCTAGAATGTGCTTTTGGAGTTTTTGCAGGGAACTTTTTAGGATTTTTGGTCCATCAGAGAGGACTTTAAATCAATAGTAACAAAGCAAAGGCCATCATAAATGCTAAACGACTTTCAATAAAGAAAGAACTTAAGTGTTTCTTGGGCCAAGATAACTTCTTATACCGATTCATTGCCAATTTTGCAGGACAGACAGAAGCTTTCTCAACTTTGTTGAGACTAAAAAGGGATTTTGAGTGTTACTGGGGACAAGAACATCAACAGGCTTTTCACACAATAAAGGAGTATTTGGTCAAGCCTTCAGTTCTAATGCCACCGAGAATCAGAAAGCCATTGAAACTATATATATAGGCCAAGGAGTCTTTGTTTGGCTGTTTGCTTTCTCAAGAAAATAGTCAGGGCTATTAGCAAGCAATTTATTATTTCAGTCCGTAAGTGAACAAACGTATTCTATTGTAGAAAAACTATGTTTAACTTTATGTTCTAGTGCACTTAAGCTTAGACATTATATGTTGCATTTTGACATGTTAGTAGTAGCACAGATTGATTTAGTAAATTGCATGCTATCGGGAGCGGGATTGCGAGGTAAAATGGGAAAATGGGTGCTAGCTTTGATAGAGTATAGCTTGACTTATATCCCTCAGAAGGCCGTTAAAAGACAAGCATTGGCCTATTTCCTAGCCGATCATCCAAGTGTAGAGATTGGAAAATAAGTTATTTACGTCGGCATCGTCCCTTGGAAGATAATGATCGATGGATCAAAAACTAGTAAGCGAACAGGGGCTGGGTGGTATTGATTTCACCCACGAGAAACGTTCATCGATTTGTCTTCCAAATTGAGAATGATGGTTCAAATAATCAAGCTGAATACGATGCTTTGGTTGTCGACATATAAATACTATTGGATATGCATATGATGATAGTCCAAGTATTTGGAAACTCCCAATTGGTTATAAAGCAGCTTACTGGAGAATTTAGATGTTGCGCTCCTGGCTTTTTTATATATATATATATATATATATATATATATATATATATATTTCTTCATATTTGTTAAATAATTTTGATGTAGCCATAACAGATGTCCCAAGATTAAACAATAGAGATGCCAATGTCGTGGCTCAATTGACCTCACAGTTGGAAATCGTGGATGGAGTTAGTGAATAGTTGGTAAAAGTATCTAAGAATTCACCATCAATTGGTGAAAGATACAAATAGGTGGTGGAACTGGTTGACCCAGTGAATTTAGCTTAGAACGATTGGCAAACTCCAATCATCCAGCTTTTACAAAATCGACAAAGTGTAGAAGAAAATTAAGTTACAAGCAGTCAAATATTTTATAGTAAACGACAACTTGTTTAAAAGAACACCACAAGGATGTATAGAAATACAAGAAGCCATGCTAATGATGGCTAAAGTGTATGAAGGTACTTGTGATGCTCATCAAGCGGGTGTGAAGATGAGATGGTTGATTGGACAACGTGGTCGTTATTGTCCTACCATAATGGAGGATTGCATCAGATGTGGGCAAGGATGTCAGGCTAAAACATGGGGCTGTTCATCGAGCACCATGTATAGATCTGCAATCGATAGTCAAACCATGGCCTTTCCATGGCTAGGCTATGGACTTGATACATTAAATGTATCCTCACTCATCTAAGAAACATGGCTTTATCATTATAGCGACTGATTATTTTACTAAATGGACAGAAGCCAAGCCAATGAAGACAATCACTCAAGATGTCATCACCACATTTATCAAGGAAAACATAATCCATTGATTTGGATTGCCTCAAACTATGACAGTTGACGGGGCTATAGTTTTTACTGGGGGCAAATACTTGAATTTTCCAAGGAATATAAATTCAAAATTCTGAACTCTACTCAATATTATGCCCAAGCTAATGGATAGGATAAGGCCACGAGCAAATTGATAAAGCATATCATAGAGAGAGCAGTTGAAGATACCCCTGGTGATTGGTATCAACTATTATTAAGGTGGCTATGGGCATTTCGGACTTCCCCAAAACCTAGTACAGGGGTGACTCTATATGCTTCAACATTTGGGCATGATCTTGTATTAGCAATATAGATAATAGTTAAGTCATTTAGAGTGGTTATGCAAATTAAACTCCAAGTGGCTGAATATAATGAAGCCATGGCAATTGAGTTGGAACACCTAGATGACCATTGATTGAACGCTTTAGACAGACTGCATGGGCAAAAACTGAAGGTGAGCATATCTTCAAAAAAAGGTTTAGCCTATGTCTTTTAGGGAAAGGACTTAGTTTGCATAATCGTTCTTCCAGTAGGGACCAAAAACCCAAAATTTAGAAAGTGGTCCCCAAATTTGGAAAGGACCTTTCTAAGTACATAAAGTGCTCAAAGGAGGAGCATACTGGCTAAAGTCTTTAAAGGGGCAATTACATGCCAAACCTGTTAATGCCAAATATGTAAGGAAATATTTCCCTACCAATGTGGGAAGGGGTTAAAAGAAAAAATGCATTAGCCTGTTAAAGGCTACATTACTCAACACAAAACAAAGCCAAAGTATTACAACATTAAAACATTGGTCAAACTAAGAACACAATTCAGTTAGAAAAAGATGTTCTTAGAAAGAAAGCTATAGACAGTATATGGCAGTTCTAAATCAAGACCTCAAAGGCGATTTCTACTATGACTCGGCCTTGGAGATGATATGATCGGCAATGGCGAGTTGAGAGTAGGCTCTTGCATGATTTCTCAATAATTCCTCCTTAGCATTAGCCAAATCAAGTGCCTCTTGATACCCAACACTTTGTCACTAGAGTAAACCTTGTTCCTTTTGCTTCGTCTTAGCCGTCTTTGTCTCAAGTTCCTTCATTTCAGCTGCTACTTTGTTGAATATCGTTTGAAATCTACAGACTAGTATGATGTTTTTCTTGGATCCTTGCGTTCAAGACATCAATGTCCTTCTTACTCTTGTTGTGCTTGTCTTGATATCCATTCATTGCTTCCAAAAGGAAGACATAAGTAAAACTTGCAATTTCTAAATTGTTATCTATTATGCTTGCTCATTGCACAGAGTAGATGCATTCTCTAATAAAGTATCTATAAGGTCATTCAACTTTGACATCGCATCGTTGTTGGCCATTCGAGAGACAATAGCTGAGTAGACTTTTGAAAACAGTCAACACAATGACTGCATCAATATTTTTTTATAGAGGTTGAGGCTTTTGTGGGAGACCAAGTACAGGCGCTCATTGCTGCCTAAAGTTGTTGAAACTTGTGATTGATATTGTCAGCAAACGGCACGGGCACATGATTAGTTGGTTTATTCATTATAGGCAGAGGATCAATTGAGTCATTTGGCACATGTACATGATCGGCTGGTTCATTCATTACAGGGGCTATTGGTGCTTGATTTGTTGTTCGAGCAGTCATTGCTGGACTTGTTATTAGAGTTGCTATTTGAGAATGTTCAATTTTAGGTAGTGAGTGTACCTCAGGAGCAGGAGGGGTGGTCAACTGAGCACTCTCTGATTGATGAGAGTAGGAATCACTAGAGTCTTTCCACCCTGAACATCCCAAGATGTATCCTTGTCCTATAAGAAGGGGAAACGAGAAAAGCCATTGGGGATTAAAAAATGCAATATAAACACAGTTAGACCACTAAACACATTTTCACCTTTTGAGAATATGATGGGGATTGATGAGCTGAGACAGTCGAAGGACCCTCACCCAAAGGCTGTTCTGCACTAGTAGATTTATCAACAGAAGAATAGATAAAATCATCATCAATTAAGGTTGTTGCCTTTTTTTCCTCGCACTCTGTTGTTTCTTGGCTCAAATTAATGGTCATGCCATCAAATTTTGAGAGGGGATTGAAGGTTTCGATGAGTGGTCAATAAATGTAATATCCCGCACATTCGAAGTTGTTTAAAATAACAATCTGTAACCAGAAAAATAAAGGGACAATAATTTTGAGCAATGCTCAAGATTAGTAGAGAATGGAAGTTCAAAATGATTTTGTGGCTAAAATATAATTTTCAGAAATTTTGGGGTCATTTAATTTTGAAAACTTTGGGGGCTATTTTGCAAATTGTGAAAAATGGCATGTACGTGTCAAGTTTTGGGAAAATTAGTCATAATATGATGCCACCTCCAACTTTTAGAAAGGGTGACTAATGTAATTTAATTATAAATTAATTATTATTTAATTCTTTAGGAACTTAAATAAAAGAAAAGAAGAAACACAGAGAAAGAAAAATGGAGCACAAAGATCTCGAGCAGAAAAATACAGAGGGAAAGAATCGGTGCAATTCTTGAAGGTATTTTCTCCCTTTAATGTGCTTAATTTCAGTGTATTTGAGTTAAATTTAGGAGGTGTGTTTGGGTGTATATGGGGTCCATTCATGTGTGGGGAATGCACACTGCTGCCGCGATAGTAGTGGTGATGTCATTGTGTGTGGGTTTTAGCGGGGCAAGAGTGTGTGTGTGTGTGGGGGGGGGGGGGGGTAGCAGGTAGGTCTTAGTGTGTTTTAGTCTGTGTAACCGTGGGACTTGTGTGTACTTTATTGTATGTTTAGGTGCGTGCGTGTGTGTGTGTTTGCGTGCTCGCGCTTTGGGTGTATGAGGGGTTTCGGGTGTGGGGTTATGGGGGCTAATTGTGGGTGTATGACTGCGTGTAAATATGTGTGGTGTAGTGTGTGTGCAATGTGTGCCTTGTGTGGGTGTGGGTGTGGGGGGGTGTTCGGGTGGGTGAGTATGTGTTATTTGTTTATGTAATTGTGTGATCATGCATGCGTGTGTTTCAAATGTTTTAATGTGTATTGGTGCTGAATCTGTGTGTGTGTGTGTGTGTGTGTGTGTGTGAATTGAGTGTCCCTATGCATCGACAAAGTAGGGGAGAAAGTGGTGAAGAAGGGACTGTGTATGAGAGGGTGATATAGTGTGTGTTTTGGATTTGAATAGTACTTGTAAGTGTCCCTAAGAAGGCTACGTTTAGGCGGTGTATTGAGGAAATTTTTAAAAATAGTTCAGATAATATTTTGGTCAAGTACCAAAAAGAGACCCCAGTATTTTTTAGAGACATACGCTGTAGAAAATTTTGGGAGTTTTCTGTGTCCACGAAGGATGTTAAATTAGGGTATTGATGAAAAACAATTCTCGATTTATTTAACATTGTAAAAAAGGTTATTTTAATCTGAAAATTTTAGGACAACCTTATACTACTTATATGTTTCTAAAATTGCGTGCCATTCCAAGGTCGATAGCTATTTCTAGCAGAATCAGCTTCTGAACACTCGGTCCGGACACCGGTTCGGGATTTTTGAGCGAAAATTGCCCGAGAGATTTTTTAGGTACGGGAATCACTAGGGGCTGTTTTGGTAGTTTGCCACCCATAAGGAGTTTTTTGGTAATATTACCTGTAAAAGGTACTTTTGAATGAATTCACATACAATAGGGATATTTTAGTGATTTTATTTACGGGAAGGCTGTTTTGGTAATTTAAGTAGGAGAGGGTGCTTTTTTGTAATTTTGCATATAAGGGACATTTTCATAATTTTACCTACCTGGTGAGGGAGTCCATTCAGGGAGTATGTGTGAGACAATATTGAGTATATAATATCGTAGTCTGTACTGTATTCTAGCTATTTGATCGTTCCATCTAAGTTAACACAAAAGACTTTCCGATTAGGATAATTTAGCTTCGGAACCAGGTAAGGATTTCTATCTGAATCCTGGATAAGGATTTCTATCCGAATCCTAATTTTGATAACTTGTGTTCATAAGTGCTCTTTCAATTTGCTCATGCCATTGTCGAACAATGACATGGGTATTGGTATCAGCATGTTATTGCCAAGGAAACCCCAAAATTAAACTTGAAGCGGTTATTTGGAGATCTTATCGATGGCATTGGTATCAGCATGTTATTGCCAAGGAAACCCCAAAATTAAACTTGAATCGGTTATTTGGAGATCTTATTGATGCTTGCTTGTTGTCGCATGCTGAGCAAATTCGATAACTATTTGCATTCTTTCTTCTGAATGGTTGTGCCTAAACTCGATAGTTGTTCATATTTGTTCTTGCTATTTGTTTGTGACTATTTTTGTGTTTTGAAAGATGAATTGGTATCACTATGTTTGATTGTCATTGAAAATCTAATTGATCACTTATTAATGCTCGATTTTATTGCATGTCAAGCCTTGAATTTCTTATTGATTCTATGATTATTGTCTTCTGTATTGACGAGGGGGTCTATTCTGAGGGAGGTAGTATAAGGAAGGTCTAATCTTGCGTCCGACGAGGAACACATGCTAGTCTCTTTATCGATGGAAAGGGCTAGTTATGATACATCATGCATGTGTACACTTTCTGTGCATTGCCTGAATGGCGTTGCCTCTGGCAAGGATCAATATCATCTAAAATTGTTTATATTGTATCTTATAATGAATATTTTGAAAAATAATTGAAAATGAATATCTTGATATCTGATTGAAGGGGATTTAGTTGAAACTCTTCCCCATATTGTGATTGAACTATTTGTGATTATCTGAAACATTTTCCATATTGTCTTTGAAATATCTGTGTTAGTTTTGAAATCTTTTGAAATATCATCATTGCATTTTAGAATGATGGCTTTGGAAATGATCTTCAAATGATCGTTTTAGTATATATTTATGATTGCTTACTATCATTTAAAAAAATCATTATTGTATTTAAAAATGATGGCTTCGAAAATTATCTTCAAATGATAGTATTGGTATCCATTTATGATCGTTAATGTTTGTTTTGGTATCTATTTGTGATTGTTTATGATTGTTTTGGAAATTATTAATTATGATCGATTTGGAAATTATCAAACTGTTTATAATTGTTTGGAATATTTTTTAAAAAAATTATAATCTAATGGACTCTTGAGTCGTTTCTAATTCCTTCAGTTGTTCTTTGAATGACCTTATTGAGCTCTCAAAAACTCACCCTTCGTTTGATTCCCTTCTGCAGGGAACGATTAGTTGCAGAATGCTCGGGAATGGGTTTATAGTCTGCATGAGAATTTGGAGTGCCCACCCCTATTTTTGTGTAGTAAGACCCCTAGGTGAGTCAGTTCAAGTAATTACTTTGTAAAGAACCTAAGTATGGGTTTTGGAAGTTAAGTTGTAAAACTAGCTTAAGTTGAACTTTTCCTTAGACTGTGTATCTTGAAAATTTTGACTTAGTTTCCATTCAGAAGCTTTGTATATTTTGGAAGTTGCGAGTAAGTTAAGATTATTTCTATAAGTGAACAGTGTCTGATGTGACGTGGTAGGTTAACCCTCCAAGAGTTCGGGGCAATCGGGCTCTAAATTTCGAGGTTGTTACAGTTGGTATCAAAGCAGTTCGGTCTTGTGGTATTAAGAGTTTAGGTATATGATTCTGTCGACATGGAACGACATAGTATAGGTAACGCGATTCCATCGAATTATATTTTTGTTAATGAGAATGGGGTAGGATAATGGTTCGGTTAAGAAGTCTGCCTTTAATTTAGAATTGTATTGTTCTTTAGACAAGTGTTGGTACAACTCTGATAATTGTTCATTGTATCAGTATGTGATTCGCACTCATAGCACTGGTACTAGAGATAGTATGGAGGGCCAGGAGGTTCTCGATAGAGAGGTGCCTTTACCAAATAGGGAAGAACAATAGAATCCAAAACCGATGGTTGAGGTTCTGAACACTATGAACCAGATTTTGACCTCGATGACACAAAATATGGCTAACCAACAGCAAGGAGTATAGAATCCTTTTCAACCACAACCATAACCTTAAGACGAGAGTACCATGGGTAAATTTAACAAACAAAATACGACTAGCTTTTGGGGCCCTATGGAGGCAAAGAACTAGATTAACAATATGAAGAAAAATTTTAGAGCCTTTTGCAGTGAGAGTCAAAAGGTTAAATCTGCTATCTATAAACTGAGAGTTAAGGCCAATCAGTGGTGAAAAATGGTAGATGGGAGTTTGATTCGTCATAATTTGCCAAAATGACGCAAGCAAATCAAGAATCAATAGATAAATTTGAAATAAGATTTTTGCACCTCGCCAGATTTGCAGTAAGGATGTTGCCTGCAAAAGGAGATACATGCTGAAAGTTTGAGTGGGGCCTTAGGCCTAAATTGAGAGATAGAGTGATCTCTGCTCGATTGACGAGCTATATGGAATGCGTAGACTTGGCATGCACCTTGGATTATGGAATGTGTAGACTTGGCAAACGCTTTGGAGTAATCTAAGTCCAACAGTAGAAAGAGGTACAAGTAAAGGCAGGGTGGACAAAAGGAGATAGGCAGGAATTTTTCCAGGATAGATCCATAGGGGCTGACAAACATTAGCAAATTTTAGCACCAGCACAGAGGAGCATAGAGTGTACGAGTCATATTAACCCAGAGTGCTAGATTTGGACTATCGAAGAATTCTGATCGGAGAATTCTGGAGTTTAACCTAATAAAGTACTAGTCAGGATGATAGGTTAACTCTTTCAGCCACCTCATGTATCATGTGTGGGAGGTATCATGGCGATAAGTCCTGCTATAGTGTTACCGGATGATGCTTTAGGTGTGGTAGTGTGGAGCATCAGGTTTCGGACCGTTCATTTACTAGAAATAATCTGTAAATTTTCTGTCTCGCACCTATAGCTAGTGCAACAACATGCAATGTTTCTTGTTGGGAAAGAGGATCTGGCCCGTAGGGCTAGACTCAGTAGACTCAGTTTCAATAGGTGCAAAGGCCCATAACATCAGTCCGTCTTTATTCTATGTCAGCTCAGGATGCCGCATCATGTAATGACATGGTGCCAGGTACATTATAAGTTAACCCTTTAGGTGCTCGTATACAGTTTGATTCTGGAGCATCATATTCCTTCGTATCCCTTACTTTTGCACAGTAATTGAGGGTGAAAATCCACCTCTTAAAGACTAAAATTGTGATAGCCACTCCACTGGGAGAATCTTTAACTAATTCAACAGTTCTCTATGATTGTATGGTCCATGCTGGGGATAGAGATCTTCCTGTGGATCTCATCCCATTTGCTATCTATACTTTGATATCATACTAGAAAGGGATTAGTTATCCTCTAAACATGCGTCTGTGGATCGTCATGGGAAACCTTAGAAGTGTGTGAAAGTTCGTAAGGTTGAGTAGTAGTTAAGTTAGTGATTTGATTTATGAGTGAGAATGGTGCTTTTGAGAAATGACTGGTATTAGTCTGAAAATTAGTTTGAGAGTACGATAAGAAATGTGGAATCCTACCTTGTTATCCCTTTCATTCTTTTGTATGGTGAATTCAATTGCGACTTAATCGAATGCCAACTTGCTCTGAGACATCGGAAAAGATGTCATTCTTATTGAGTTGTCATATCCCTTTTTCAGGATATTTATTGTAACGCCCCGAATTTATCTACGGAGCGTTAACATTGAATAAGCGAAAATCAAAAAAAGCCTTATAATTATCAGAAGTCTCCCAAACGGTAGATCAGAGCATGCACTAATGATTCCCAAAATGCATCAATATCTGACATAGGAGCCCAAAGCTTTTATACAATTCAAAATTTTCTCCAACACGGAGTTTCAAAACAAAACCTAAATGATACCAACTTATCTTAGTTGTTACATTTAAATGTCAATACTAACTCTGAAATAAGGCAGCTAACCCTTGGTCACACAGCTAGCCCTTCAAATCTAAAATCACACCTACTAATCACCTGAAAGCAAAAACAATAAGGGAATGAACCAAATGCTCAGTAAGGTCGCTCAAAAGACCAATCAATCGGAAACAAAAACATCTGAGAAACAGAATTTCAGAAGTGCAAAATTTTTTCAATGGAACGGATAATAAAACTAGATTTTGAATGTCAAAACATTTCTGAATACAAAGTCAGACACAAAAGTTTCAACGGAACGGACATCAAATCAAATTTCAAATGTCAAATCATATCTGAAAGACAATATTTCAAAGGCACACCAGTTTCGACTGAACAGAAGTCAGACCAAATATCCAATATCAAAATATATTGGAGTACGGAGACAGACACTATCATATCAAATATCGAATATCAAATATATCTGAGTACGAAAACAAACATTATCGGACCAAATATCAAATGTGAAAATATATCTGAGTACGGAGACAGATATTATCGGATCAAATATCAAATGTCAAAATATATCTGAGTATAGAGACAGACATTACAGAGACATTCAGAAAGTGGTCACATACGTCATTCCTGACATATGAGGCCGGTTCAGAAAGTAAAATCGCGATCTCTAACTCAATTCCCCTGAGCTAGCCCACGTTTCACTCCACGTGGGTAAGTCAGAAATAAGTCACATACACTGTGACATGGCTCATAAAATTACCCAAAGCAAAAATCTCAGAATAACCGTTATCAAATATCGGACATGTCAAACCATATTCAAAGGCTTCAAAATAACATTATCAAATAACGGACTTGTCAAACAATAAGTAGAGTTCACAAAATAATGACGACCTTAAATCACTGAAACAAACGATATCAATATGTCAAAATTTGGAGGTCAAACAAGTTCGACGAAATTTTGATTTTCCCAAATCATAACATTAAAAATGAATTATTCATAACCATGGTCAAACAAAGGGAAAAGAACGTCACTTGACTCAATTCGGAGAAGTTCAGAATTTCAAAAAGAAACTAAAGACTCACATGAGCGATTGGTCCATCGCTGATTCAAATTTTTGAAAGTAAACCTTTACCTTAATCAAGCCTTTTGAGAGCCAGAAGTCCTTAAGCTCCTCCTTAGACCTTCCAAACCTTCCAAGCCTTTTTCTCCATCTCTCGCTCCCTCGCACAAAGGAGAAGAAAAGAAACAGAGAACCCAAAAGGATTAGGAATGAAATAAAATACTATTTATATGAGACAAAAATCAAGTTTGCATTTGACCAAAAACAGTTTTCAGTCAACTCAATCCTTCAGCCATGAAAATGCCTTTCCCAAAATCTTGAGGTTTTATTTGACCGAAAATCACCTTTAAGTCGACCGAAAACACCCTTAAGTCGACCGAAAACACCTTTAAGTCGACCAGAAACAACTTTAATGAAAATACTTTTAATTCGACTGAAAATTTTTAATTCGACTTAAAAGTACTATTCAGTCAACTAAAAGTACTGTTCAATTTTTTTGAACAGTACTATTTAGTCGACTAAAAATTTTAATTGGACTTAAAAGTACTTCAGTAGCTCATTTTCACATACAAAATCTTTTTATTTGAAGCCAAACTATTTTTATTCGACCAAAAACTTCAAAAACTTCAAAAACTCCAAAACACCATTTCCCTTCATTTTGATTATAATGAAATCACTTTTCATTCGACCGAAAATTTTAGAAACAAACCCAAACTATTTTCTCAATATTATCAAAAAGACCACAAATGTATTTATTCAAAAATATTAATTTCACATAAGAAAAAGAAAATTTTGGGGTGTTACATTTATCTACTTCTTTCGAATCTATTTGAGCTTGATGGGATAGCATCTTACCACTGGCCATCGAAAAGTTACGAATTCTATTAAGGATCAATAATCTCTACTAATCGCATTTGCTTCGAGTCGTTGGGTTGACTTTGCTTCGTCATACCTATACCATTGTTTATATACTCATCATTCTCTGGAATGTCATAAAGTTGTATTGTGAACCTCAAGAGCCAATAAATATGATTTTGTTAAAGATTTACACTTCTTGGCCGCTCAGCTGTGATTATTGTTATTATTATTTGTTCCCCAAATGCTTGATTGGGATCATTGTTTGTAGTGATTACGTCAGATTTTTTTTGTACAATAACCACAGTTTCTTTGTGATTGATGTTTGTTTAATGTGTTATAAAATGATAACATGTTGTGATCGTTATTCATATCTAATTCCATTATCAGAATTTTTCTGTGTTTTACTCTCAAGTGATATTGAAACTGATAGTATGTTATGTGTGATGTTACTTTACCTAATTTAGGATTTACATAATTATTCCTAAGCCTCAGATAATCGGTGAGTGAGAGTAGACTCTAAGAATATGAATTAGATTTGGACAATCTATTTGATGATTCGATATAAGATTGAGATTTTGGTTAAGCACGCAGTAGTAGACCCCATGTTACTTGCTTTTAAATTGAAAGATTTTAAACGTTTAGCCGAAATAGATGATCGAAGGATAAGACTATAAATTTTTGATAAATAATATGATTATGAATCATAAGTGATGTGATAACTTAAAGCCTTAAACTCTAGTCATAGTGTACATGCGAATGCAAAATCATTTTTTGAGCTATGTTAAGATAATACATTTCTCTGTGACGAATTTGGTAATAGTTTAGACTCGTTGATTTGAGATAATTGAGTGCGCGACAAAAGCATAGTGGTTATAGTTTCTGTCATTTGTGATATGTAAGTGCTTATAGCGATGGGTTATCTATATTAGCTTTTATAAAGTGAAAGTCACACGTGACCATCGCTTAGTATTTTGGTGCACCTTGAGCGTGAAATTAAGCTGCCTATTATTAAGTGGATTGTACAACAATATAATCTGCTATATTATATGTATAACATGATGGAGACATATTGGATTAGAGATTAATTTAATTCGTTTTAAATGCATTGAATTTAGAATAGTGTAAATTCACTTCACTATGCTTTTAGCTATGTTATTGTTCGTGAGGTACCGGAACGATTAGAGTGCGAGTAAGAAGCTGGCTAGTATGAGATTAGCATTACGATTTAGAATTTAATTATTGCGTTCAAGTATTCATCGAAATGAATTGGGTAAGAAGCTTAGATGTAGCTCAGCTACTATGTGGTAGCAGAGGCGTAGTGCCTAGATGTTATAAGTAAAAGGAAACCTAAAATTAAATTTCGAGGACCAAATTTTTATAAGGCGGTAAGAATGTAATATCCCGCACTTTTTGAGCTATTTAAAAAAACTATCAGTAACTCAAAAATAAACGGGCGATAATTTTGAGCAATGCTCGGAGATTGGTAGAGAATGGAAGCTTAAATTTTGAGATGAAAATGTAATTTTGAAAAGTTTTGGGATCATTTCATAATTTTAGAAACGTTGATCAATATCTTCTAAATTGTTTATATTGTATCTTACAATGAATGTTTTAAAAAATAATTGAAAATGAATATCTTGATATCTGATTGAAGGGGATTGAATTAAAACTCTTCCCCATATTGTGATCAAACTGTTTGTGATTATTTGTAACCTTGTCCATACTATGTTTGAAATATATGTGTTCATTTTGAAATCCTTTGAAAAATCATCATTGCATTTTAAAATGATGGCTTTGAAAATGATCTTCAAATGATCGTTTTGGTATCCATTATTGATCATTTTGGAATCTGTTATGATTGTTAATGTTTGTTTTAGTATCTATTTGCGATTGTCTATGATCATTTTGGTATCTGTTTATGATTGATTATGATCGTTTTGGAAATCATCAAACTGTTAATAATTGTTTGAAATATTTTGAAAAATTATCATCGAATGGACTCTTAAATCGTTTGTAATTCCTTCGGTTATTCCTTGAACGACTTTACTGAACTCATAAAAGCTCACCCTTCATTTGATTCTCTTCTGCAAGTAACGATCTGCTGTAAGATACATACGTGGGTCGGCACTATTAGTTGCTTTGTAAAGAACCTAAATTTAGTTTGAGTTTTGAAAGTTTTAAGTTGTAAAACTATCTTAAGTTGAAGTTTTTCTTAGATTGTGTATCTTGATGAATTTGACTTAGTGTTTATTTAGAAGCTTCTTATATTTTGGAAGTTGGGATTGAGTTCAAATTATTTCTATCAGTGAACAGAGTCTCATGTGATGTGGTAGGTTAACACTCCAGGAGTTTGGGGGCGACAGAGCTCCAGATTCTCTGATTGTTACAATAAAGTAAGTCCTTAAAGAAGAAAGATACCTTCAAAGTCCTAGTCCTCTCACTTAAAACGAGCCTTCCGGCAAACTATTTTTTTCGAGGTTTGGACACCGTCGCAGCTGTTCAAGTTTTACAGGTTCTTTACGTTTATCAGCAAATTCAACAGGGGTTATCACAGCATTTTTACTCTCCTTACTCGGATCAGCAAGGGTCCTTAGCTTGACAGTTGATTTGTAGATTGGCCTCGTCCATTCATCAGCTAAAAAGCCAGACCCAGTAGTCAAATTTCTAACGAAATTCTTGCTTTTATCAATATAGTATCCTAAGTTGATGGACATATATTTATTGGGTTCAGGGATGCTCAATGACATAGGCAATGGCACACCAACGACAACCAATGAAGTATGTATAGGTGCAAGCATCGTCAAGGGGATAACCGATATCGGTTTAGCCAATTGAGGGTCTGAAGATGGTCTAGCCAATCTCGCGTTTTGTGAGTTTTCGCCTGCCTTTCCTTCTTCATCTTCTCTCGGATCTCTTGTCATTTTTGGGAAAGAGATACGTCATCGTCAGTACCAGAATCATCCTCAGCACTCTTTTATGATGGGTACCTCTGGAATAAATCTTCTGCAACCTCATCAATTAAAGGCTTAGCCACAAGGCTTTTTTATTTCTTCCCCCTCAGCTTTCGAAGAGACTCGATCGAGGGAGATTTCCTTTTCTTCTTTGGTGTAGTAGAGTTGCTAGTCCCTTCATTTGTAGAGTGGTGAAGTGAGTTTTACAATAGTATGAGGATGAAAACTAAGTGAGGAATGAAATAGAATCGATACGTGGTCGGTTTGGTTTACTCTTAGCTAGATTGCCCATGCAGTTGTCAAAGTCCAAGTCATCATACAATACTGCAATCTTATCTTGGTACCCTGTATCGAAAGATCTAAGCACCTTAGAGGTCGATGTTTTCCATGACAAAATTTTCCATCGATTGATCAACGTGTCTGTCGATCACCCAGATGTGATTGGCAGGGAGTCTCGAGGGCCTTTCTTTCTTTGATTTTGCAAAGCCATTATCGATGAAGAAATGATTTGGTATCCCTTGTATCGCAAACTGTTGACCAAACTGAGACGTTGTGTACCGCTCAAAACTACATACCGCATAGGGGATATTGCTGATTTAGCCACCAACGTGTAAAAAAAGCTCGCACAAGAAACTGGCCAGCACTTTTCGAGTAATATCCTGCAATTCTGGGGACATCTCTTTTTGTATATGAGTGGACAGTTCTCTAAACCAGTTGGGACCAAAAGCCTTAGCAAGAAAGGGGTGTGATCGTTTGACTTGTACAAAGTCAAAAAAAAGAAAAAAAGGAAAGCAAGCTCCAAAAGAATTAAGTGCAGCCCACCCAAAGATAGGCGATGGCCATAGGTAAGGAAAGAGGCAGTAGGTTGAATGGGGATCGAAGGTGCAAATTCCAGAAAATAGGCTTGAAGCCAAAGCTGAACTAACCAGAATGGGCCACTCCAGTATATATTTTTCATCACTATTGTGAACATAGCCCTATACAAGCTACCAACAAAAAACGGTACAAGCGCATAAACCTTGCCATGAGCCAAACCGATGGTCACATTCATATAATCCTTGCTTAAAGACAAACTAGATACACAAAAGACATGCCTAGATAGCAAAATCCACAAGAAAGTATTCAGTTTTTTAAGATCGAGTGGGATGTTTTTCTATCTAGAATGCGAATTTTTGAAACTTCGATTGAATGTCTTGAAGTATTTCGCAGGAATTACAGGAGTGCTAGGGAATAAATCCGAGGAATTATGGTCGGCCAAGGCATTGGCATAGTCACAATTGGTAGAAGCCTCGTTAGGGCACGGTTATCAAATACACTAAGGGCCTTCATCTTGGTCCTCAATATAAATGCATTAACAGTAATGGACCAAAAGCAAAATGACGGCTCAATAACCATCGATCCACTTTAGGTGCATCCTCAGACATATAAACGAGGGAATTAATACCTTGTCTTCTTCATTGGTTGCCGCTGACGGCCGCCAAATGATCTATCCACAAACCCTATCAGCATCAATAATGGTCGGCCAAGACCTAATGGGCAAATTGGTTTCAGATGAGCCTATCTAATCCAAATAAGGCTCTCTCAATAATAGTTTCTCCGATTCATCAACCGGATAACCTGTTACAGGTGGAAGCCCAATCATGAAGGAAGGACCCATGATATGAGGATTGAGAACTTCGGACGTTTCTTAGAAGCGATCAGAATACATGAATCAACAATTTCAACATAGGCCCTGAGGGAACTAATGCTCCATCAGGGGTGAGGTGGAAAAGGAACGCATGTTCCTTAATCGCCCTTGGGGGTAGATTTCTTCTTTCCCGTAATGTCTGAGATTTACTAAGGGGATTTAGGAATCAGAAGATAAGCTAAGGGGATTTTTCAAAAAATGGCATAGAAGGGGTTTAGGAATCAGAAGATAAGCTAAGGGGATTTTTCAAAAGTAGAGATAGTTTGTTTTAGCAGAATAAGCTAAAGAGTAAGGCTAGGACTTAGCTTTATCAACACAGTTAAGTAATGGAAATAAACTGTTGGAATTTGAATCAGATTAGCAATTGACTCGCACAACCACACATGTCGTCAAGGAGGGCAATGTTGGCTACATCAAAGTTTTTTTTTTGCTATGAGTAATAAAATACGGACACGACATAGAAAGGTAACTATAAGGACACACATTCATCTGGGAAGTGGGCATAACGCTAGGCAGTTATTGAAGACGCCGCTAGTTGTCAAGATATAAATGACAAGGTTAGGCGGTTCAATATGATTGCACGGGAAATAAATATTTGCACAAAATTGCACAAGGTAAACAACTATCAGCAAAAACGAGGCAATCGTAGTAGCAGTTGACAAGTAGTTTCCAACACTGCAATTACGATGACAACTATCAACAAAAGCGAGGCAATCGATGGAAGCAGTTGACAAACAGACTGCATTAAGGAAGATCATTGTCAATAGGAGCGAGCTGATCAATAGAAATGGTTTACAAGCAGTTTTCAGCAAAGGATTGGAATGAAATGTTATGGGAAATCGAGAAACGATTGCAGACAAACGAGTATAAAAGGAAGAAAAGGGCAACAGGACAAGGGGTCACTAAATTGACAAATAAAACCTGACATGAAAAAATCAAGTCTAGAAGCTATCAGCTTTATTTTTCCTTTATCTTTGTAAAAGTTTCCACATGCTCTACCTTGTATCGATAGGAAGTCCTATATTCGTCAAATAAATTTCAAGTCTTTTGTAAATGTACTCTTTTATTTTGTGGATATCTTTCTTAACTTTGTTAAAGTTTCTATTTTTAGAGAAGTTTTCGTTTTCAGTGAAGTCCTCAGGCCTAAAAGCCAAAAAGATCGCTTATTTTTAATCGATTGTATCCCAGGTACATGTATTGGTTGTGAGTATGCCACAGTGCAAACAGTTAGGTAAGAGAAAATTTAGGCCCATGGATTCTCTTTATATTTTTAAGAAGTTTTCTTGTTGAGTAAGTTAGCTTACTCCTTATGCTTTTAATTTATTTTTCATGTTGGATATGTTAGCATACTCCCTAAGCCACGTTACTAGTATTAGAATAGGTCTTTTCCCATTAAGTTATTTGTCTTTAGCCATAAGATTTGTAGACACCACATTTTTGTAATCTTTGTTTCTCTCTTTTATTTAGTCTTCGTCATTGGACTTTACTGGTAATTAAGCTTATTACTATTACGGATTTTGACATAGTAATATTATAAGTATACTTTATTTTAGTCCAATCCCGTAAATGGCAATATCCAATCACGGTCCTAGGTGAGTTCAGTGCCGTTGGTAAACCAGTCCAAGTTGGTAGGTTTAACCCTAGTTAAGATATTTTGATTTGATTTAGATGACTCGGGGGTGATTTTTTTATTAATCCTTGATTTCTTTAGTATACATGAAACTTGAAAATAATTTTTAAAATCTGGTGCATCCCATTTCTCTTTTTAGATATGTTTATCTAATTTAGGACAGTTAGTTTTCCTGAAATTCGAAAAATATCGTATTCAATTAAGGGGTGAACCAAAAACTGGTAGGTTCACTTGTTTTTTGATCTTTGATTAAGTCATTATTTTGCCCTATTAAAGATAAAAGACTCCAAAACTTTTCTTCGCCATTTTTTTGTCAGCTCCAGATCATTATAAATTGAGCCTGGATCTATAGAAAGGAGGGGGGAGGTTCCCAGTTGACTTCTCTCTAGAAATCCTGGACCTTAAAACATCATAAACTATAATTCCCAACCCATAAGCTCTCAATCTACTTGTATCGTGGATCCATCTGAAGGCCATTCATAGTCATCTAAGACAATATATCTCGCGATATATTTTATCTTGCTCTATAGATTAGGAGTCTTGTGACATCCCCAGCCCAAGTGACGTCACGAGAACTGAGATGTCAATCCTTTCAATGTCACAACCTTTAATACAATAACAAGCTACTATGACTTTAAGGTCATATAGGATCGTCACAACACGTTCTTACAAAAAAAATTCTTGAAAGTACACATCATACTGCAGCGAAAACTGTACATCATAATACAACTTAATGTTTACACCAAATTCGCATCATTGTGACGACATATCCCTCCAATAACTTCATCATAATTTCTCTTTACATTTACCAAAGGGTTCTCGTTGTTCAAACCTAGCACTTAAAAAACACATCAGATAAGAAATGAGAGCAAATTGCTCGGTAAGGTTAATACGAGGAGGACAACACAAACGCTTTCGAAAATATCAGAGAATCGATTATGCAATCTCAAATAAGGCAATGAATTTAAGAATGCCAAGAACATACATCTGCAATCACCTTGATACATCACCTTTGTTTAGACTAAGTGGCTCAAGCCCAACAGAACATCATGATTTTGACTTGGACACGCTCACGGACTATGCAAGTGCAATGCAAGAGAAAACACTAAAACAAATAATCAGCATGAGAATAACAAGACAATAAATTCAGCAACATCAAATAAAATCAAAAATAATGCATGCTTGACCCAACACGACAAGACAGACTCTAATATGCTTCATCCTTTTTGTCAGTTACTTTTTTTTTTCACTAACCGCCAGTCACTTCACTTCACTTCACTTGACCTCCACTTATTGCTGCTTCTTCATACGGGGTGTTTATCTCTGTCTTGCCTAGACTAAAGAGAAACATTTCATCAAGGAGTGGACTTAGAGAGTGTTTTCGATTATAAGTCCTCAACAACGTATCAGGATCATCAGCGGGAGGACTAGGCAATTTATTCTACCTTAATTTCTCAATAGCACAAGTCAACAAGAAGTACTGGGTCATAAGATCAACCGGTGTTCAAGCATAAATATAGGAGTTCAACATAAGCTTTGTCAACATGGTATGCTAAACAAAACAATGAATAGCACAACGGAACCGCATTATCCTTACTTGTTTGGCTTTATAGCCAAATAGTCCTCGCTTCTGAATTATCTCAACAACGCGATCACCTATCAAGCAAAATCCTTCTTGTTAGACAGCCCCAAAAATACAAAACACAACCAACCTTACCCCCCCCCCCCCTTGGGGGGCCCTTACCACATATCTATCTCAACTTATTACGGCTAATATGTTAATAGAATTCACCCTAGCCCATAAAGTGCATCAACCGCACTACCATCCTTATTGTACTTATTTAAACTCTAATTTTCTCATTTCTTACAGTTCTTGCTACTTAATTATGAGTTTTCACACGATTAGTCATTAGGTGTGAAAATTTACCAAAACACTCCTGGGCATAGGTAAAATTACCTAAACACCCCCTGCCGACTCTTGCAACAATAAACACTCCAAATTAGCTCAAAATATCTTTTTGAAACAATATAAATGGATTATTGGACTGAAAAGTCACTTGGCCAAAATTTTTGCTCGGAAATCCCATCTGAATATCCAAAACGAGGGCTAGGGAACCAATTTTGTTAAAAATAACAATTAACATCAAAATGTCATGAAATTTTAAACATTGAAGTGTCTCAGCTGAATGAAGTCTCCATAACTTTTTACCTCATATTGAAGACCTGTAACTTATTCAATTCTCCACAAAAATGCCTTCTATTTTTTTGTAAATTCTTCCTTCTATAACTTCTCTATTCAGCCTTTCATGAAATTCTTCTCAGATTTTTCTCAATTTCTGCCTCAATCATCTGCTCCGTATACTGTAGGCTGATTTTTGCCTGACTTTGGTGATCGATAAGTCATCCAATTCTTCACCAAATAGATCCCCTCCTTTTTCTCTACAACTTCTCAGTTGAAAGAATTGAGATTCCCTTTGTATTTTTTGTAATTCTCCCTCAAATAGCTATCCCTAATAAGCTTTCTCATGCCACCTCAACATCGGCTTTACTCCACATGCACACACTTCACCTATTGGAAAAATGAGGTGACATTCCCCCTTGTGCCACAAAATTAGACTAAGTTTTAAAAAAAAATCTTAAACAACAACAAGGATATTACATCATCCCCTCCTTAAGGAATTTTCACCCTCAAAATTTAACATAACGTACCTTAATCTGCAAAATAAGTGGGGGTATCTTTGCTGCATCAAAGCTTCAGACTCCCAGATGGCATCTTCTACCGCATGGTTTCTCTAAATCACCTTGACCATCAGTACTACTTTAGAGAGAAGCACTTGTTCTTTTCTATCGACCACTTCCACAGGTACCTCTTGGTATGATAGATTGCCGCGAATTTCTACTGATTCTAGTCTTATAATGTGTGACGGAACATACTTCCTTAGCATAGATACATGGAACACATTTTGTAAATGTTCTAACTCTGGGGGCAGCTCAAGTTTATACGATATTGCATGCTTCAATCCTTGATAAGATCTTGAATGGCCCGATGAATATAGGACCTAATTTTCCTTTTAATCTAAACGGCATAATTCCTTTCCACGGTGATACCTTCAAGAAAATGAAGTCACCTACCTCAAAATCCAATACTCTCTGTCTTTTATCGGTGTAGCTCTTCTGCCTACTCTGCACAGTACGAAACCTATCTTGTATAATTTTAACCTTATCTTCTGTTTTTTTTTTATTGACTCGGTACGAGATAATTGCCTCTCTCCGACTACATCTTAGTAAATTGGTGTATGACACCTTCGACCATACAATGCTTCGTACGGGGCCATATCCATACTTTTCTGATAACTATTGTTATACGAAAACTCAATTAAGGGTAACCGTTTATCCCAATTTCCTCCAAAATCTACGACACAAGCTCTTAACAAATCCTCCAAATTTTGGATTGTTTATTCGGATTGCCTATTCGTCTGTGGATGAAACGTCGTACTCATGCTCAGCCTGGTTCTCAACTCCTATTGGAAACTCTTCCAGAACCTGGAGGCAAACCTTGTATCTCGATCAAATACAATGGTAACCGGCACATTAAATCCGTTAACTACCATCTTGATATAGATTCGGGCTAGGCGTTCTATTGAATACCATTCTCTTAAGAGTTAATCCTTGATCCGTTTTGGTTAAACAATCTACTATCACCCAAATAGATGTATTCTTATTAGATGTTTGAGGTAATCCGGATACAAAATTCGTGGTAATATGGTCTAACTTCCACTCGGGATTAGGTAATGGTTGCAGTTGTCCAGCCATCTTCCTATGATCAACTTTTACCTGCCAACAGGTCATGTATTTTGATATAAACTCCGATATTTCATTTTTCAGGCCCGGCCACTAGAAACTTTGTCATAAATTTTGATACATCTTTGTCTTTCCTAGATAGATTGAGTACTTGGAATTATGTGCGTCTGTCAAGATTTCCCTTCTTAATTTATCCTAGGTGGAACATACACCTGATCTTCATATCTATAAATCCCTTCCCCATCATAATTGAAATCTTTATTTATCATTATTTTTGAACCCCCTTTGAATCCTAAGTAACTCCTTGTCTTGACTTTGGGCTTCTTTAATTCGATCAAGTAGCGTAGGTCAAATCTCCATCTGGAATAGGCTACTTCTCCCTTCTCCTCTCACTTGCACATCAATTTTGAGCTTGTTCAAGTCGTCTACAATCTCCTTCTGTTGGGTAATCACGGAAGCTACATTCTCTGTTTTCTTTCTGCTCAAGGCATCAGCTACCACATTCACCTTCCTAGGGTGGTACAATATAGAGCAATGATAATCTTTAAGGAGTTCCGACCACCTTCGTTGCTGCATATTAAGTTCATTCTGCGTGAAAATTTATTTTAAACTTTTGTGATCCGTATAAATCTCACATGTTGCACCATATAGGTAATGTCTCCAAATTTTCAAAGCAAATACCACTGATGCTAGCTCTAGGTCATGTGTTGGATAATTCCTCTCATAGTTTTTTAGCTGGCTTGACGCAAAAGCAATCATGTTCCCATTCTGCATAAGAACACATCCTAATCCCTCCGGGATGCATCACTATATATCACAAACCCATCAGACTCAGATGGTAAGGTGAGTACTAGTGCAGTCATAACTTCTCCTTCAGTTCTTGGGGAAGCTAAGCTCACACTGCTCTGTCCAATTAAACTTCACATCTTAGAAAAGTCTTTGATAAAACATGGCTACTCCTAAAAAACTATGAACCTCTTAAACAGATGACGGACGCTTCCAGTTTGACATTGCTTCAACTTTTCTGGGATCTACCGATATCCCTTCCCTGTCACCACGTGACCCAAGAACTGCACCTTTTTAGGCCAAAACTCACACTTCCTGAATTTGGCATATAATTTGTGTTCTCTCAATATTTGTAAAACTTACCTCAGATGCTGAAAATGTTTTTCTTTGCTCTTCGAGTATATCAAAATGTCATCGATGAAAACAACAACACAACAATCGAGATATTCTCAAAATATTCGATCATCCAATCCATAAAGGTTGTCGGGGCATTAGTCAACCCAAAAGGCATCACCAAAAATTCATAGTACCCATATTTAATCCTAAAGGCCATCTTAGCGACAACTTTCCTTTTTGTTCAATTGATGATATCTTGATCGAAGGTCAATCTTAAAGAAATATTTTATGCCTGGTAACTGAACAAAAGATCATCTATACGAGGCAAAGGATAATTATTCCTCACCGTCACTTTATTCAACTCTAAGTAGTTGATGCACAGCCTCATAGACCCATCCTTCTTCCTTCAAATAATATTGGGGTTCCCCATGGCGAGACAATGGGACGAATAACTCCTAGCTTCAATAGTTCTTCCAGTTATACCTCTGCCAACCTATAAGGTGTCTTGGATATGGGGTCAGTTCTAAGAACTAAATCAATATTAAACTCCCAATCTGGTGGTAGTCCTAGAAGATCTTTGGGAAAAATATCTGGAAATTTGTTGACTACTGGTGTTTGCTCCAGTTGTGGTTCACTAACATGAACATCATATACGTGTGCCAAATAGCCTCGGCATCCGCTACAAAGACAACTACGAGCTCATAGAGCAAATATTAGGTAAGGAGGTTTTACCACGTTATCTCCTTGTATTCAGGTCTATTAGGCATTGACAACTTAATCAACTTATGGCAACAATCTACATTAGCATGATGCGCATCTAATCAATCCATTCTGAGGATTACATCAAAGTCCCCATATCTAAGGGTATAAGATTCGTATGCAAGATTTGATCGGCTACTTGGGTCATGCATTCCTTATATATTTTAGTGGCTAGAAGGGAGTTATCACTAGGTAGATTCACCGTAAGTATGACATCAAATGACTAGCAGGGCGTCGTCAAATTTTTTGCAAATGCTAATGAAACAAAAGAATGGGTAGCACCAGAATCAAACAATACAAGAACGAACAAGGAAAGTATGTGTCACTACATCTTCAGACTTTATAGCTTCTTTTAATTCCATGCGTTAGCATGACCTACTACTCTCGGCCTTCCTTTTATGGCCAGTGTCGTTCGCTGAGGACACTCATTCGCATTATGTCCCGGCTGTTGGCACTTATAATAAACTCGTTGATTCAATCTATAGTCATGCGCTCTATTTCCCTAATTGCCACACTTAAGACAAGCTCCTATTGCTTTTACACAGTTGCTGCCCTCATGCCTCGTTCCGCACCAACAATATTCTTGAGTTTCACCCATTTGCCTTGAACCTTGTCCAGATTTTCCTTCATCTGTGCTCTTTCTAAATTTTCTTCCACTATATTTGCCCTTGTCTTGGATTTATTTCACTTCCTTCCTTGTTCTCTTCTCTTTTCCCACGCTTCCCGACTTTTCGCCTCCACCAACAATGCCTTCTCTATCTCCTCAGCAAACGTTCAAAGTTGAAAGATTTTCTCTATTCTCCTCAAGGGTTGTCTCAAACCCTCTTCAAAGCATCTGGCCTTGCGATCCTCCGTATATACCTGGTGAGGAGCAAAGCGTGCCAATTCATTAAATTCCCTTCCACAGTTTTATCTTTTTGTTTCAATCCAAGAAAATCTCTTTCTAAGCTTACTCTAAGACATCGTAGAAGATGTCATTTATACTGAGTCATCTTAGTCCTTCTCCAGGATATTTATCTTCTTCTTTTGAATCTAACTGATCGTAACTGCTTCGAGTCATTGGGTTGGCTTTGCTTCGTCATACCTATACCATTGTTTATGTATCGTCATTTTTTTACGATGTTATAAAAATTTAACTGTGAATCTCGAGAGCCAATAGGTATGCTTTTGTTATAAATTTTTGTGTTTTGATCGCCTAGTCACGATTATTGTTATCATTTTGTCCCTAATGTTTAATTGAGATCATTGTCTGTTGTGATTAGTGTCAGAAACTTTACTGAATAACCATCATTGTTTCTTTGTGATTGGTGTTTATTTATTGTGCTCCTAAAAAGTAACATGTTATAATTGCTTCTTTTAGCTAATCTGATTATCAGAATTTTGTTGTGTGCTACTCTCAAATGATTTGAAAATTGACAATATTTTATGTGCGTGTATCTTTATCTGATTTAGGATTTGCACAGTTTCACCTGCCTTAATATGAGATTATGTAGACTCCTAAGCCTTAGATAATTTGTGGTTGAGAGTAGACTTCGAGAATGTGGATTAGATTTTGACAATCTATTTGATGATTTGGTATAAGATTTAGATTTTGGTTGAGCACGCAATAGTAGTCCCCATGTTATTTTCCTTTAGAATTGAAAGATTTTAAACGTTTAACTGAAATAGATAGTCGAAGAATAAGACTATAGATCTTTGGTAAATCATGTGATCATAAATCATAAGTGATGTGATAATGATGAGCCTTAAGCTTGAGTGAAAATGAATACATAGTTATGCGGAATCATATTTTACCCTATGTTAAGGTAACACATCTCTCCGTGATGAATTCGCTAACAGTTGAACTCGTTTGATTTAAAAAATCAGAGTGCGCAGGAAAAACCTAGTGGTTATAGTTTTTGTCTTTCTGTGATGTGTAAGTGCTCATTGGAATTGGTAATCCTCTCCAATTTAGCTTTGATAGAGTGCAAATCACACGTGACTATCGCCTAGTACTTTAGTACACCTTAAGCTTGAAGTTAAGCTTGTCATCATTAAGTAGATTGTGCGAAGGGTATAGTCTGGTAGGTTATCAGTATAAATGGAGTGGAAACATGATAGATTAGAATTTGTTTAAAGCACTCTATGTGCATTGAGGAGTGGTCTAAGGTAGTCCAAATAGTTTTGTATTAGCTAAATAATCGGTTCATAAGTTTTTAAATAGTTAGAGCGAAGTGATTGCCTGACAGGGTTTCAGTTTAGCATTACAATTTAAAATTTAATTGTTGTTGTTGAGTATTCATCGAAAGGAATGTGGGAGCAAAGGTTAGATGTAGCTTAGCTACTATGTGATAGTTATCAGAGTTACACAGTGGAAGCGTAGTGTCTAGATGTTGTATGTGATAGGAAATCTGAGATCAAATTTTGAGGACGAAATATTTATAAGGTGCGGAGAATGTAATATCCTGGATATTTTTAGCACGTTTAAAATAATTATGTGTGCTCCGAATAATAAACGGGCATTTAATTTTGAGCAATACTCGGGTATTACTAGAGTATGAAATGTTAAATTTGTGTTGGGTAAAAAAGAAAATTTTAAAACTTTTGGGGTCATTTTGTAATTTTGAAAACTTTGATTGCAATTTTTGAAGAAGATGGCATTATGTGTGAAGACTTTAGGAACCAAATCACATACAATTGTCATCTCTTGCTATTAGTTTGACGACTAATAAAATTTAATATAAAATAATAGTTATTATATTACAAGGAAATTAAAGGAAATAAAACAAAAGGAGAAAATAGATGAATAGTAACGGCAACAGTAGAATAGTAAACAAGAACAAAGAAACAACAAGAATAGAGAAGAACAGAGGAGCTCGGGTTGGGAGAAAAGGGGGAAAAGGAGAGAGAAAAAGGAAGAAGGGGAAGGGAATTCTTCAAGGTAATCTTTCTAATTTCTAAATGGGTATTTTTAGTAAGTGTATGTGTGTGTTTAAACACCATGAAGAGAGAGAGAGAGAGAGAGAGAGAGAGAGTGGGTGGGTGGGTGGGTGGGTGTGTGTGTGTGTTTTCAATGTGTGGCTATGTGTGTTTTAAGTATTTTCTGCATGTCTTGGTTACAGGGCAGTGGCGTGTGAACTGTGTAATTTTGTGTGTGTGTGTGTGTGTGTTGTTTCAGTGTGTGTATTCAGTGTTTTCTGTGTATGTTTGTTACAAGACAGTTGTGTAATTGTGTGTGGGTGGATGGGTGGTTGGGGGTGTGTGTGTGTGTAGGTGCAGGTGCAGTGTGTGTAGAGTGTGTATGTGCTTCAAGGTGAGTTTAGGTATAATCATGGATTGATGGTGTATGTATGTGGGTGCATAGGTAGAATAAGTGTGTGGGTGCGCTAGTATGTGAAGTGTATGGGTGCATGAAACTGAGTGGGTAGTGTGTATTTAGTGTATGCTTGCTGGGCATGAAGAGTGCGTACTTTGGGTGGGTGTGTTAATTGTAATTGTGTGTATAAATTTGTTAATATATGTGTTTTGGTGTAATTATATATAGGGATAAGATCACTTATATCCCTCAGTTTAGGGATAAATTACAGCCGACAACACAAGTTTGAGTTTATATCAGTTATGTCCGTTGACCACACGGAATACAGATGGTGTTAAATTTTTGTGTAAAAGGACATAATTGCCCTCTAGAACAAAGCACTCCTCTCTCTTTTCCCATTATTTCTCTTTCTTCCATTCTTTTTTTCTATCCCTTCTCAAACCGATCGAAGCACCACTATCATTCACCTTCTACCATTATCTCAAACCCATTTCCACATTGAATAACCATGACCACCACCATATGGATTAAATCACCACAATTTTAAGAGCTAAATGAGAATGAGATTAAATCTCATGTCAAAAATCTGCTGTGAATGGCGAGGAAGACATCAACGACCTCATACGCAAGGAGCACACCCGCTCGGCTCCCTGTGCCCCCGCCCCCTCTCCCAGACCCAAAAAGGTCGTTGACCCAATGGTCGATTCGGCCCCTCTCTCCTGTAGGAAGATGAGGAGGTTGCCAAGGCATCGTTGCCGGCACCACTCCCTCTTACACTGTTGAATCTAAGCTCTGCGACTGCCGCGGTGCCGATGCTGTCAAGAAAGAGGCCTTGCAGAGGATCACCAGCAAGTCCCTCGATGGGCTGCCTTTGGATGGCTTCAATTACGATTCCATTCTGGGGCAGTGCTTCAAGATGTCGTTGGTTACATCTAGATCCATGTGGGCATCGCCAAGCCGCTCTTCCTTGAGGGCAGAGAAGAAGGGTGTTGGTTGGCCAGCAACAACAATGGATACAAGGCTACCTACGCCTCCGGTGGTGCCACCAGCATCCTCCTTAAAGACGGCATGACCAGGGCTCTCGTCGTGAGGTTCGGCACTGTCCGAAGCACTGCCAATTTGATGTTCTTCCTGAATATGTTTGATTGGGATGGTTGTTGTTAAAAATTGGTGATGAGTTGAATTGTGATGGGGCTACTTTGAGTATGATGGAGCAGTGGGGTGGTGAAGACAGATTGCTTGCTGTAGTATGGTGATAGCAACGAGTCGGAGGCTGTGTGTAGGTGTTTGTGAATTTGTGTACAGCTATGATGTTGGGGTGCCATTTTTGGGACAGATTGACTGGGTTCTGCAGTGGTTGTGATGCTAGGGTGGTACAGTGGTGGTGAGAGATGATAGAGGAAATAGGAAGAAAGAGAGGGTAGTATTGACATATTTAAAATAGGTATTGCCACATCAGCAGAAATCCTTAATTAGGGTCACGGAACCCTAATGATGGGCCATTTGATACCAAATTTTCACATTTTGGATACGAGTGCAAAATTTTGAAACCTACGTATTTGACTGTAACTTACCCCTAAACTGAAGGATATAATTGATATTATTGTTATGGGTGCGTTTGGAGAGTGGTTGTGGGTGTAAGATGAGTGTGCGTGCAAATGGGTGTCTCGACAGTAAAGAGGAGGAAGATGGATGATGTGTATAAAATGTGTAATAGTGTGTGTGTGTGTGTGTGTGTGTGTATGTGTGGATTTGAATAGGGACTATTTTTGTCACTAAAAGTAGGCAGTTCTTATACAAATTCTTATAAATGGTTAGGATCAAAATCTGATAAAACTATGCTTTGGATTTTTTTAAGAATTTTTAATGTTAAATTAGGGTATCGATCAAATAGAATTATCGAATTATTTACATAGCAAACCAAGCTATTTTAATCTAAAAATTTTTAAAAAAATCTTATTTTACTGAGATGTTCCATTATCTAAGATTTCGTGCCATTCTGAGGCCAATATGTATTTTTAACAGAACTGACTTCTGAGCACTAGATCCTAACACCGATTCGTAATTTTTGGACGAGAATTTTTTAAAGTACTTTTTAGCCAAGAATGACTTCAGGATGCTTAAAGAGTGTTTTAAAGTATTTTTGAGATTTTTTCGGTGCCGGGAATCCCCATGTGGTGTTTTGATAATTTGCCACCCAAAGGGGTTATTTTGGTAATTTTACCTAGAAAATATATTTTTTGATAAATTCACATATGGTAAGGATATTTTAGTGATTCTATTTACAGAAAGACTATTTTGGTGATTTAAGTATGAGAGGGATGTTTTTGTTAATTTTACACATAAAGGGCATTTTAGTTTTTTTACATACTCGGTGAGGGGCCGTTCTGGGAGTATGCGTGAGTCAGTATTCAATTCATAAAATCGCAATATATACTTTATAGTAATAATTGGATTGTTCCATTTAGATCAAAGCAACAAACTTTCTTGTTAGACTATCTGAGCTTCGGATCCAGTAATATAAGGTTTCTATTTAAACCCTGGGTAAGGACTTCTGTCCAACCCTTAATTTCGATAACTAGTGTTTGTAAGGATTCGTTCGTTTTGCTTATAGCTATTGTTAAGCACTGAGATACGCATTTGGTATTAGAATATTATTAAGTCAAGCAAACTCTAACATTCAACCTGAATCGGTTATTTGGAAATCCTATCGATTCTCACCTGTTATTGCATGCTGAGCAAATTCATAATTGTTTGCATTCTTTCTTTCGAATTGTTGTGCCTAAAATTGATAAATGTTCGTATTTGTTCTTGGTACTTGTTTTAGACTACTCCTTGAATCCTGGGTGATGGATTAATATCAGCATGTTTTAAATGTCATCGAAGCACTAATTGACATCAGTTAATTGAATTTAGGTTGACACTCATTTTTATTGCATGTCAAGCATTGAATTCCTTATTGATTCTATGATTGTTGTTTATGTGTTGACCAGGGGGTCTATTCTAAGGGAGGCGTTATAAGGAAGGATTGTTACTACTTCCTACAGGGAGCACAGGCCAGTCCCTCGTTATCTGTTTGAAAGGGATTAAGTGAAACTCTTCCCCTGATTGTGATCAAATTGGGGATAATTATTTAAAACCTTTTCCATCTTGTCCTTGAAATATCTGTGTTCATTTTGAAATCCTTTGGAAAATCATCATTGCTTTTTAAAATGATGATTTTGAAAATGATCTCCGAACGATCGTTTTGGTATTTGGCTATAATTGTTAATGTTCATTTTAGAAACTGGGATGATTGTTAATGTTTGTTTTGATGTCTGTCTATGATTGTCCTTGGTCATTTTTTGTATATGGTTATGACTAATCATGGTCGTTTTGGAATTTATCAAACTATTCATAATTGTTGAAATATTTTACAACATTATCATCGAATGAATTCTTTTGAATCATTTGTAATTCCTTCAGTTGTTCCTTGAAGGACCTTACTGAGCTCTCAAAAGCTTACCCTTTTTTTGAATCCCTTCTGCAGGTCATCAGCTGTAGAATACTCGAGAATTGGTTTAGAATCTGTGTGAGATTCTGGTGAGCCCATCACTACTCTGTAGCGAGAACCCTGCGTGGGTCGGTACTATTTACTCGTTTTATAAGAACTTGATTTGTAAAGAACCTAAGTTTTAATAGTGTAACTTTAGCAGTTTTGTAATCTTGTACTTTGAAGGGTTTGAGTTGATGCCTAGTTAGATGCTTTGAAGTATGTGTCAGTATACAGGATTTGACGGGTTTGATGTGAAATGATAGGTTAACGTTCTGGGAGTTCGGGGCATTAGAGCTTCGGATTTTCAGGATGTTACAAGGTATGATCACCAAGCTGCCATGAAACCTACACCTGTTATCTTGCCCGAAAGACACAATACCAATGGCTATTGTTGTTATCATCAAGGACTCGACCATCACACGAAGTGGTGCATCGCCCTCCGGCATGCAATCCAAGACTTGATTAACAAAGGCGAAGTGTCTCCTCTAGTCAAGCCTATTGTGAGGAAAGAACCCTTGCTCGTGTATAAAGGAAATATGGTTCATGATTCTCCACAAGCTTTAGATCCTTCTACACTTATTATTTATGTATATCAGTTGGAAGGAAGGCAAGAGACGAGTATTCAGAGTTCCCCATAAGACTATTAAAATGTGATCCCATAGGAAGAATTGATGGAAGAGGAAATATGTGGTATAGAAGAGGATATGTGGCTGATCTTCAGACCCAATGACATTGTTTCTTATTTGACTAGATCTGGCGGAGCTTATCAAGCAGCTTTAGTTCCAAGTGCATTAGATCTTCTATTCTCCAAGACTGCCCGCTTGATTTGGTACTTCAATAATTGAAGAAAAGCCATGCTAGTTTTTCTATTTGGGGATTATTATCTACCTCAAGTTCTCATAGGCAGGTACTAATCAAATTACTTTGCAAAGCCTAAGTTCCCATTCAGACCCAACCTAAGGAATTGTCTAATGTGGTAGGAGCTATTCACTATGGCAATGTTCTTACATACATTGAGACATATTTGACCAATAATGGACAGATTCAAAATGATTCACTTTGTATCTTTGGAAGAGCTCTCGACAAGAAGGTTTCTGTGGTGCTCATTGACAATGGATCCTCTCTTAATGTCTCCCCGTTTCACATTGTCTATGCCCTTGGGTTTGATCCTTCTGAGTTAACCCGTCCAACCAAGTAGTAGAGCTTATGACAACACAAGGCGTGAAGCCATCGGCACTCCTAAGCTTCTCATGTTTGTGAGGGTAGCCACCTTCTTATTAGACTTTCAAGTACTCCCGCCACTTTCAACCTTTTTCTTGGGAGGCCATGGATACACTCAATAAGAGCAATGCCCTTAAGGCCCTCTACACTATCATGGGATACTTTCACCTCCCTCAGATAAAGCGAATGGAAAAGGATAAGTATGATGTTATGATTGAGCATGACTTTTTAGACTTACATCTTAGTGGATTTAAAGATAGATAGTCTTGTCCAATTTTTGGAGTATGATGGCGCATGTCACCAAGAGAATTTCCACACTTTTGCATCGTGTAGCAAAACATTTGTTCTTACAACAATGAGGAAGTTTCACAATCTTTCAGAAAAAAAGGTTAGGCCGTAACTGCCAAGGGATTCCTAGTTTTCCTGTTTTCAAAGAGAATTCATCTTAGGAAGGCCCTTGAGCAAGGACAGTTTTTGAACTCCCCTACAGTGTCCAAGATCCCCATAATAAATAGCTATTTTGTCAAGGAAGGTGAGACCACTCCTTACTATGGATACTCTTAGTTGGTCTATAATAAGGAAACCAATGAACTGATGAGTGGATAAGAAATATTCTATGACTGAGATTGGAATAGAAGATGAAGAAATCTTGAGTTCGTGGATGGAATCAGATTAACCTAGCTTGACTGATTGGTTGGACTATATGGAAGCATGCTTTGATGATTTGCACACCTTTATGCCTATCTAGTGAGGAAGACAGACATTTGATCCAACAAGCAAAATCACCCTATCACTTCTGATGAATTAATCCACACAGTTATTAATGAATCGCAACTAGTAAACGAAGAAGAGATGCAATAACTGAAAATATTGTTAGAAGAAAGTGAATTCCGAGAATCCTGTTGGGTCAAGCTGATAGCAAATGAGACTCTTGTAGTCAAGATAAGCACATTAGAGGATAAAAAGAAAATTTCAAAGTTGGTACCAGCCTAGATGAGAGAGGAAAGGAAGAGATGGTTGCCCTCCAAAAATCATATGTGGATGTCTTTGCCTAGTACAATGACATGCCAGGTATCAATTCCTCAATCGTGGAACATCACTTGCCCAGTGTTTGGAAAGCCAAACATGTCAAACAAAAGCATCGCAAGTTAAGACCCAAGTGGTCCAAGCATGAATTCAAGAAACTCCTGAGCATAGGGTTTAAAAGAGTCGTGGGATACCCTACCTGGTTAGCCAACATAGTTCCTGCCCAAAAGTTGAGCCCTCAAGTCCAGATGTGTTTCGATTATAGAGATCTCAATAGGGCATCTCCTAAAGACGATGTTTGTCTCCTAATTGTTTGCTTGATCATTGACAATACGGTGGAACATGAGTTGGTCTCTTTTGTATATTGTTTCGCAAGATACAACTAGATCAAAATGACTCCCAAAGACCAAAAAAGATTGCCTTCACTACTCCATGGGGTACCTTTTGCTATACAGTGATGCCTTTTAGGCTAAAAATTGCCGGTGTTACTTACCTGCATGCAACCACTACCCTTTTTCATGGCATAATTCATAAAGAAGTAAAGGTTTATGTAGATGATAAGATCATTAAGTCCAAAAAGAAGGAGAACCACTGCTCGATCTTGTGCAAATACATTGAGAGGCTTCAACAATATAATGTGTGACATAACCCATAAAAGTGTGTGCTCAGAGTGATAAAAGTGGACCCGACTAAAATTAAGGCTATAGTGGGAATGCCGCCCCTAAAGAGTGCAAATGAAAGACGAGGCTTCTTTAGGAGAATCCAATACATTAGTCTTTTCATGTCTCAGTTGACAATGATCTATGAGCAGATATTCAAAATTCGTCTAAGGGGTGGAACCCCTAATGCCGATAAGCATTCAAGAAGATCAAGGAATGCTTGAGTCATCCACCGGTCCTAGACCCTCAAGTACCAAGGAGTACTTTGCTGCTATACTTGACTGTAACGGACATAGCTGTGGGAGCCATGCTCGCTCAACATCTAGAAAATTTCTTAACGGAATGAGCTATTTATTACGTCAGCAAGAATTATCACAGGGTGAAGTGAACTACTCGGCTTTAAAAAAGACGTATGCCTCGGTAAAACAAAAGGTACGACATCACGTGTTGGCTTATGCAATCAGGTTGTTAACTAGGATGGACCCAACTAGATAACTTTTTGAAAAGCCTGTGATATTTGATTGCACTGCTAAGATGCTCCTGGTACTTTTAAAATTTGACATCAAATAGTCACCCAAAAATCAATAAATGAAGGGCAATAGCAAATTGTCCGACTGAAGACACCAGTGACTTGGAGGCCCAAACTCCCTTATGAGGACACATGTATCATGGAAGAAGAGACCAGATGGAAACTGTGTTTTAATGTAGTTGCAGATAGTAAAGGGCATGGAGTTAGAATTACTTTTGATTTCACCAAATGGAGCACATACCTCCATAGTCATCGAGCTAACCTTCAAAGGCACCAACAATACAGTCAAGTATGAGGTGTGTATAATTGGTTTGGCAATAGCCCTAGGGGCAAGGAATTGGAGATATTACAGTGCACAGAGACTGGGCTTTGATAATCCACCAAGGAATGTGGAAGATAAGATGAATGTTTGTGATCATGCTCATTTGGAGAAGATAGTTGATGAGCTCGAGGACTTGGAATCCTATACTTTTCTCGTTTTAAATATAACTTTAAGGACGCATTGCTACATTGGCTTTTATGGTGGAAGCACCGGAGGGTAAAGAAATAGAACCCGTTGTCATTCGAAAGAGAGAAAGGTCAGCCTACTGTTTCATGATTGCTCTAATAGTGAGATAAAACAGAAAAGCCGTGGTATCACAGATGTGCAGAATTTGATTCTAGACCAAAAACACCGAGGGAGCATCCCAAAAGGATCGTATAGCTATACCAAAATGGGCTGCACAACTTGTTATGTGTGATCTGATCAAAGCCTATACAAGCGATGTTATAGTAGAGAATATCTGTATTCTGGCACCGAAAAAGGTCGCCAAGTCATAGAAGGTGTACATTTGGGTGAATGGGGACTATTAGTCACACACTTATTTAACCTAGGATTATATTCGATTTTGATGATAACTAACATTGACTATAATTTTGTCTAATATGCATTTAGTTCATGAAGCGTTAGATATAATCTCATACTCATGCAACGGACAATTAGAAGAATAAATATCGATCAAAGATATTCAACGGAATGCTTCAAAGATCATCATAAAGGAATACGTCAAATCAACAGTAAACCTTTTTATTCCTTTTCTTTGTAAGTAGACACAGAGAGTCGATCGTATGAATGACTGTGACCTAGATTGCCATAGGTTCCTTTGCATGCATAAAATATTTACACTTTGAAAAATAGAAAAAAAAACTGCATATTTGGGAATACAGCTGACTACATAGAGTAATATAGTCGACGACATATGTAGATGGTAAGGTTTTACAGTCGACTGCATACTTGGGCTCTAAGGTATTATAGTCGACCACATTCTTAATGAAGTCAATTGCATTGCGAATATTTGAAATACCAACGGCTATTTTGGGAATAAAGTCGACTTCAATGCAATACAATCAACTGCATTTTTCATTTTGGTGCATTTAATGCCTTACCTACTTCTAAATGGCTACATCTATTCCCACGCCTATATAAACGGATTTTGGGCATAAATATGATTCATCCTTTACGTTCAAAGCCTTCTTATCTTGAAAATACCTAAAGCTCAAAGTAATTCTTCAAACTCTCTTAGTCTTCATTATTTCTGATCTAGTCCAGTTCAACAGAGCATTCACGGTGAGCTTACATTTGAGAGATATACACTTTCATAAGTCCTTCAATACACTCATCTCTCATGTTCTAGAGCTTAACTTTTTACTCATTAACTTGTAGAGAGTTAATCTTTACACAATATTTCATCTTAAGTTTCTTTTATCAAAGCTTGGGGTTGTCAAGCTCAGGAGCTTTGGGATTGTCAAACTTGTTCTTGATGTACGTATAGCATTAAGGGATTGTAAGAGGTTTGGTCTTCACCCATAAGGAAGATTATTCCAGTGGTTTCTAGGGCTTTTCAAGAGACTTACTAGAAGAGGTGGATGTAGGCTTGAGGTAATTCAAGTCGAACCATCTAAATCTCAATTGTCAAGTATCTCTAAAGCCTTCTCTCTTTACATTATTCTCTCTTTGCATAGGATTGAGGTAATTCGAGCCGAACCATTATTTGATATTTGCTTTATTGTATTTGAGGTTTATTGTTTGAGTTATCTGAGTGTTCATCCTAGTTTTTCAAGCTAATTGTGATAAATTATTAATCTTATAAAGTAGTCTTAAAACCCTATTCACCACTCCTCCCTTCCCTAGGGTTATTTTATTAGTTTCAAGCAGTATCAGAGCCTCAGTTGTTGATATATTGGGTAATGGCTTACATGGAGGGAATGGAGGATAGTTCTACCACTATGCCTCCATTGATTACCGGGAGAAACTATATTATGTGGAAAGTTAATATGAGAATCTATCTATAATCACAAGACTATGAGATGTGGGATATTGTAAAGAATGGCCCATCTGTTCAAGCAAAGGAGGTTGATAAATTGCAAGAGCCTAAATCCAAATTGGCATATAGTGATCATGATAAGAAAATGATATGTATGAATGCTAAAGCAAAAAAATTATTTTATTTGTGCTTTGGGCACTAATGAACTCAATAAAGTCATTATATGTAATTCGACTAAGAGTAATTGGGATAGTCTACAAGTTCCCTTCTGAGAGATTCCAAAATGAATTTATTGTTTAAAGATTATGAACTAATTCAAATGCTTCCATATGAGTTTGTTACTGACATGAACACTCGTTTTTACCAACATTTTGAATCCTTTGAAGCATAGGTAAGGCATTTACTAATGATGATCTTGTAAGAAAAGTGATTAGGCTATTACCTAGATCTTAGGATGCAAAATCACCGCCATCCAAGAACCGAAGAATCTCAACACTTTTTCACTTGATGAGTTGATGTGCTCTTTAATGATGTGTGAAATGCAACTTATATCATTTGATCAAAAGAACATACCTCTATTGCTATTAAAGCTTCATCCTTAAACAACGAGCCAAGTGATGATGAAAAAAACGTTTGATGAAGAGAAAGTTGCAACGACTGTGAAGAACTTCAAGAAGTTTTTGAGGTTTAGAAGATAGTGGAAGAAGACAACCAAATGATAATAATGAGGAGAAACTTTGCTATAAGTGCCACAAGCCGAGACACATGAAAGTGGATTGTCCTATATATAAGAAGAAGATGAAGAGGGAGAGAAAAGATGCGTGGGATAAAGTTAAAACAAGAAAATTTTCTACGAAAGAGAACAAAGAGAAGGAAAGAGCATTGAATGTTGAGCATACTCCAACATGGTGTTACATCGAATCACTACAAGAAAAAGGATATTTAGCGACGGAAAATTCCGTCGCTAAAAGCCGTATAGTCGTCGCCAAATACTTTTAGCGACGAACACCCTGTTGCTAAAAGTTTGCAACGGAATTTTAAAATCCATCGCCTAAAGTCGACCTTGAACAAAGGACTTACAAATACAATTAGCGACGAATATTCAGCACTAATTATATTTTCCTTTTTCTTGAAATAATTTATTATATAAAATATTTAGCGACGGAACAATTCGTTATCGAAAGTTTTAACGACGTCGCTAAAAATTATTCAAAATTGATGACTTTAGAGACCAAAAAATCCGTCGCTAAAAGTCTGTTGCTTAAAACTTCAGCGACGAAATTTTCGTCTCTAAAAATCATTTAGTTACAGAATAAGCAAGACTTTTAGCGAAGGAATAAAATCCGTCGCTAAAAGTTAAACTAATTTTAATTTTTTTTAATACCCAAACCTGTAATTACAAATTCTCAACAATCATTCTCAATCCAACAAATATTTCTCAATGCACATTAGGGTTAAATAATAGCTGATCCATTTGCAATTATTTAATCCTAAAATAGACACAACACATATGTATAAAGAATAGATTCTACACTAATCAAAAAATAAAACGTATGCAAAGTTCAGGAGAGCACGGGGGGTACAATAGAGTAGAGGAGGGGAGTACAAGTCGGGGGGCACAAGAGCGGATACAAACAGCTAGGAGGGGAAGGGCTGATTAGGGGTCGGCGAGTCCCGAATCTGGATCCTGCTGATTGTCCTCGTCCACGGGGGCACTATGATTCTGATTTGGCTCAGCATGTCTAGCAGTCGTGCCCTACATGTTAAGGTACGAACGCATTAATCTCGATAGCAATCGTATAAAATGTTTACTCAACATACATAGTGGTTGTACCTGATTATTCATCGCGATCATCCTAAACACCTTGCAATGCGACGGATCTCATCCTCTTATAACGACGATCGCTCCACAGTCGGTGTCTACGTTTATGGAGGGGCAGCGGGGGGTGGGGACACTCCTATGGGGAGGCCGTGTACGTGGCCTTTTGGCCTATTGACTAACCCTGATGTATCCAGCTATCACTTCAATCCCTCAATACTCGTGCCCATACTCTTGCCCGTATTCGTGGACGCTGCTGACTGTCCGGACTGCTGCCTAGACCCCCTGATCTGTTCGTACGAGGCCTACAAAACAATGATTTGACATTCAAAACATTAAGGCAACAAACATCGAATAAAAAGGCAAAAAGTTATCAAACTAAACAAATTAATTCGTAACTTACATCAATCTGCAGAGAAATATTTGAAACAAAGTCCCCCGCCTGGTGTTGATCATCCTTATCCTTCTTCGTCACGTGTATCTGAGTATACGTCAGAGCACAGACCTCATCCGTTGCCAAGTTCGGGTGCTTAATCGCATTCTTGTGTCAGAGGACGTCGTGAGCCGCTGACCCTCCCCCCTTCGTGTGCGTGGGATCTTTGTCCTATCTATTCTCGCTCCCACTCTTACTCTTGGCCTCCCAGGATGTATCAGTCCTCCATTTATCAACCACCTCTCCCCATACAGATGGAGATATCCAATGAGGGGAAATTTTCTTCCACTCCTCCATCGAGGCACCCTCAGGCGTCATCTTCCTTGTCCACTCCCATGTGTCGTGTAGCCATCGCCTATAATTTTTGCCAGCCCCAACGCCTACTGCTCAAGCGACTCAAACTCGAACCCCTCCTGCAAGGCATCCAATTACACAATCAATACGATTAATTTAAAATTGTGTTCTAATGAAACAAATAATGACTGACACAAACAGTTAAAAACCATACTAGCCATTCCTCCCATAAGGACTCCCTTGTCATGGCATCCCAGCCCTTCTAGTATAGCCGTGGCTTTTCACGCATTGTTGGCTCCGGCCGTCAGTCAGGTGTTGGCATATGTCAAGATGACCAGCCTCTTTCCCTCGTTATTAGCTATGGTTGCTAGACATGCTTCTTTTCCTTGCATCTAATCGACCAGTCGTCCCCATGCGTTGTTGGCTTCGCTCTTAGGTTCAATTTTTTCCCATTTGATTAAGCGACCAGCCATTTTAACGTATTGTTGGTTGTGGTTCTAGACATGCTTCTTTCCTTGTATCTAAGCAATCAGCCACTCTCATGTGTTGTTGGCTCAGGCTCTTAGATATGAGTCCTTGGTGATTCTAAGCAACCAGTCGCTTTCACTCATTTTTTACTTTGACCCATAGTCATATGCCCCAGTATCCCTAGACAACCAATCGCAATTAAGCATTGTTGGCTCCAGCTTCTAAGGGTACGACCTTTGTCTGGCGACCACCCACTTTCACAAGTTGTTGGCTCCAGCCAGATGAAGTTTATTCCTCGTTATTTCATCAGGTACATCTAAACGATCAATCGTTGTTACTGTTCGTTTCGGCTCCTAGGTTGTATCTCCTTCTCCCTTTATGGCTAACTGCCAAAATTCATTACTGTTGAATCCTGGTCTTAGTAGTAACTCCTCAGTGTGTCTAGACGACCACTCGTCATTACTTTTGGCTCCGACTTCTAGCATGTTATTTTCCTCATTCACCTAAGCGACCAATCGTCGTTACTATTGGATCTAAATCTTAGGCAGTGATTTTTCAGTATCTCTAGATGACTAATCGTTATTACAGTTGGCTCTGACTTCTAAGGTGCGTTCTTATAGCAACTGATGATCAATCATTGTTACTATTGGCTCTCGCTTCTAGATGTGCTTATATTTTCATTTCTAAGCAACCAATCATCACTACTACGGCTCTTGAACATGACACTGTTAGTATCTTCAAATGCTCAATGGTTGTTACTGTTGGCTCTACTTCTAGAGGTACGCCTTATGCCTAAACAATCAATCGTTGTTACCATTGGCTCCAGCTCCAAGTATGAGTTCCTTTCCCGTATTCCTAGACCACCAATCATTGTTACTATTGGCTCTGGCTTCTACAATTGCATCCTTTATTTGGCGACCGATCGTTGTTACTTTTGACTTTGGCTCTAGATGAAGGTTAAACACAAGATTTTTCCTTTTAATCTTCCTGAACCACGCTTGACATTAAGAAATAGGGCCTACAATTGATATTAAGAAATGCTCCGACTTCTAAGAATGCACCCCTTATCTAGCGATCTTTACGGTTGGCTCCGGCTCCAGATGAGGTTTAACTTCACCATCCTCTTGATATCACTAGATGACCAATCGTCGTAACTGTTTGCTTTGGCTTCAAGCAATATCCATGCTCTACGAGCTACGTTGGCCAGATTCCCATTCTAGGGATACGTAGGAAAGCTTAATTAAAATGGTCCAAATCATATATGTGTGAAGTTTCAATCTACCTCGTGGTCTTTTTCGTCTTTTTTCTACAAAAATGTGTTGTTCTTGGTGATGTTCACTCATAGTCGAGCTCCCTTACCGAGGGACTTTGCAGACACCCCATTTCTGTAGGTTTATTTGTCTACTTATTAGTTTTCAGCCATTGTAACTATTTAGGACTTTATTGGTATTTAGGGTCTAGGTCTAGTAAACATATGCTTAATTTAGTGAAGTTCAATTTACTTAGTGTCCAACACAGTCAGAATCCTAGTCTAGTTAGTAGTCTTGCCCAATTGGTTAAACCAATCCCGTTAATTAAGTCTAACCTAGATTAAGGTAAAGAGATTTGACTTTATTCAAATTGGTATTTGTGATTGATTTCTAATATGCAATTGATCTTAGATGTAGAGATTGACTTGGGATTAACTCCCAAAAAACTGGTGTATCCCACATGTTTTTTTTTTAGAGATTCCCGAAATTCGGAACAAGATTTTGTCTAATTAAAGGATGAACCTGCCGGTTTTTCACATACAGGCCTGTAAGGCTTTTTAATTAGAAGAACCGGCCGGTAAGTTAACTTTTCAGATCCTCTTGTTTATGTTATCCTATCATGTTAGTACTATGTAGGAAAAGTTAACTTCATCATTTTATCAGCCCCTGAAAAGAGACTTTTTCTTCGGAAGAAAATTTCTGCAGACACACACACACACACATGTATGTTTGTGTGTGTGTGCATGTAGAGAGAGAGAGAGGTGTAAACCTTAGAAATCCCAACTTACCGCATCAAACACACACCTGAACTTTGACAAGCTTTAAATTTCTCATACGGCACCCAATTTGGGGGATTCAAAGCCTAAATTGTAATCTTTTATAGAGCTACAACTTTGTCGAAGGAGACGAAATATTTAAGGTTGTCTTCAGCCCCAAAACAAAGGTTCAATAATCAGGCAGATTACCTTTCTTGGCTTTTGGCGGTCAATTCGGCCAGGCAATTGGGTAACCCGGGTTAAGTTCTAATTCTTTATCCTTATTTTGTGTATTTTCATTTCGAGTATGAAAATAAAAAATAAAATAAGATTAGACTCTTCAATTTTCATTTTGTTTAAATTCTAAGACTACTAAAATTGTAGTCAATTAGAGTTCCAAGTCCCCCTCGACTAAAGGAAGTCTAATATTTTTAAGAAAGAAAAATCGAGATCTAGGTCGCCTCGTATAGGGTCCGATCAGAACTACGTAGTGTTGATCCCAGTTGGTATTGTAGGCCATTTGACCCCCACTGTTGAATTCAAACCAATTAGGTTTAAGTAGTCTATGTCTTTCTATTGCTTGTTTTGGGATAAAAATCACATAAAAATAATAGGAGACCAATTATGATATAATAAGTGCCTAACACCTTCCACCATATAACTTAGTCCCCAAATCCGAATCTCCATTTTCTTGCCTCAAAACCTTAAATTAGACAATCGAAAGTCAAAATGAGGGTATTCTTGTTTACTCTCGTTAATTACCAAATCAACATTACAAATACGATGACAACTGAAGTTAGACTTTCCCAGGTCTATATTGTTGGAGTGGGTCGCTAAAGGTAATCGACCAGCACTCTCGATATAGAAAAATAGCCTTAAAAGATCCTGTGGTACACTCAAATGAGTGTACTAACAGGTTTAGCAGAAACCTCATTTTAGGATGATGAAAGCCGATCAGTACACCGTAAAAACGGTCGATTCCCTCGATAAAGGAGAAATCACCTGAGGGGGCCCCTGGTAAACCGGTCGGTACACCGATAGAATTCCGTCATCTTTTTGAATTCTTCTCCATGGAATCTGGAACATCAAGCTTGGGCAACTAGTTGAAATCATCCCCATAAGGATTTAGAGCAAAATCCTTAGGTTGACCTTTAACGCCTTCGAATTTAAATTTCTGCCTTCGCTGAGAAATACTCCCCAAATTCACTTGATGTAGTTCCAGATTTATCATGCATCATGGATTTAAATCTTCCAACTCTTGATGCACTGCTGGTACCTCGGTTTGTAACTGAGCCACCCCGTTATCTTAATATCAAGCATCTAAGGAACTTTTATGGGTGGTTGGTGATGATGTTATCGTACGTTATCTATCTTGTTAATATATATCTTGTACGATTCTCAACCCGTTAAAAAAATAGATTACATTTTAAGTTTGCAAAAGAGAAAACGCGGGAAAAAAACTGACCTGACTTTCAAACACATAAGGAACTTTTAAAAACAAACGTGTTCTTGTCACCTGCATCTTCAGTATCTTGATGCTCACCTTGAGTGTCGTCCTGACAAGACCCACCGCCATTCTCCACTCTAATCAACAGTTTGACACCCCAATCCACATCCTTCATCGCTGCTTCATCTACTTTTCCATCCGTGACCATCAACTTTTAAACAATGAACAGCCCCAACTGATGATTCCAATTTACTCCTCCTACTTCAACGGCGTCGGTTCGCATCCACCTTGCTTAATTCCAAACGCCACCCACTGAGGGATTAAGATGCGGCCGAGAGACGACCGTCCGGAGTTGCTAGTGGTGAAGGTTGAGTTTCTTTTACTGTACTCTGCTTTTTTAACTTAATTTGAAGGATTTGTGGAACTTGGTGGTGCAACTTGTTGATGGAATGGGAAGTACCATTTTATGGTGTTCTTATGAACGGATTTTTAAAATCTGTTATAGGTGTGGTAAAATCGGACATGAGAATAGACACTGCAAATCCTCCCTGGTAGAAGTACTCGAGTCTTTAACCCGACGGGCTGAACATCTTCATGGAATGGCCAATTATGAAACTTTCTTTGTTAATGGTCAACCCATGTTTAGCTCTTCTCTCCGAGCGCTACCAAACTCGGATTGGAATCGCACGACCCGGATTTCTGTCTCTACCGATGTAATTGGTACTCATCTTCCTCACATATATGATGCTTATTCCCCTGCTACATCGATTGCCTCTAGTGAAGACTTGCATTTTGCTACGCCAACTGAATCCTTTCACTCGGGCTCCCCTGCTCCATCGGAATGCCCCAATGAGGAACATGCCGGTAATCCGGATCTGGGTCATGTACTTGATGTTTGGGATTACATGGAACAAGAACCAAATTACAATCTTCATGCTAACATTAATCCACGCAAGCAAGTTTTTAATCAGATTCAGGCTCTGAACTATGAGGATAATCTTTCTGATTTTAACCCAGAGCTCAAAGTGCATTGCAAGCCCCCATCTTAATACTTCCAATTTACCAATTACAATAGGGGTCCAGGGTGCTGACTTCATCTCTGATAATTCTATGGTTTCTTTAACTGGGCCATCTCTCTTGCAGGATCATCTACAGGACTTTCACAAGCCTGCTATGCGCATGAATTATATTACCTCTGCAATGACAACTAATTCTACTACTAATATTACGCATGAAGAAAGGCAGACATCAAATGCCCATCAGTGTTCACGTGACAATACTAAGGAATTTGACTCTAACAGGCTCAAAGTTATTTTTAATCCTAAACAAATTCCTCAGTATATTGCAGATCTCCAGAAAGACATTACTCTCAAGCCCTCACATGACTCCCTGATGCGTCCTCAACTCTCCATTTCTTTGGATCAACAGCAGGACAGCTACCAAGCATTCTACTCTCACAACTATCATACAAGCACAAGCTTAAGGGACTATTTTTCGGGCTCCTGATTTCCCTGATGAAAGTGACGCGGATGATGAAACTGAAAAAGCTTGTGGAATCTCTACTTCTTTGGTGACTAATACCATCCAGATATTGGGAACTCGAGGCAAACGGCAGTTATCTATATCCCCAGATGACCTTACCTCACCAGCAGCTAGCTGAATCCGTTGATATCCTGGACATGGTGGCAGCGATCATGGCTGACTTTCGTGCTACTTTGCCAGCCTTCCACTCCTTTTGTGCATATAGTGTGGCGGCTGATACTCTTCAGGAAGCTCTTAACCTTGCTCTATCAGTGTGCAACCCCCGAATACTCTTCAGGAACTATGACTGGATAAGTGAAATCCTTTGTAACCATAGTCACTAGTTGTCTACCTGTTTTTGTTTCAGTCAATGTATATATGAAGGATTCTGCTTGTATTCATTTTTGTAAGTCATGGTGCTGTCATGAACGGAATGTCCTAGACTATGTTTGTAAACATATTACTCCTTTTTATTTATGTCACTCTCCTATTAACAAAAAAAAAAACTCACTCAAGAGATGAGGAAGTGTTTAGATTTATAGTGTTTCTTTTTTTAGTTTACTACTTCTTTCTTATAACCTTTAGGCCTCCGCTTATTACTTAAAGTTAATTTAAAGTGTAAGATATGTTCTGCTTTATTTAATTGTAATTGGTTTCGGATCTATAGATTCGTTGTTAGTTTCTGACATTTGTGGTCGTGCATATACAGAATCACGGAAATGTCGTGACCTTTATTCGCCGTTGGGCAAACCTATAACCCTTTTAATTATCAATGCTATTCTCTTATAAACCAAAAAAAAAAATTAGATGAGAAAGGCCTTACAATGAGAAATAGGACATATATATGATAAACGGAGAACGCCCGGATCTTACACGTTTCATGTGGGAAGCTTACTTGACAAGGAATTAGGATTTCTTTAAAAATTCAAGTTATAACCGATCGAGGATTCAATCGTCCCAATTTACCAACTTCCTTGACCTTCCGACATTGGACAAGTGTCAGCTCCCATACATGGTCTTACAACTTTGATGTGACCTCCTTTACAAGGCAACCCTTCTTCTTCTGAAGTTACGGGGCTACTTTACCAAGTTCTTTGGAGGGGGAAAAAAGACTTGGTAGTGTCAAGGGCTATCACAAGTAAAATTGATGATGCTAGGCATAATGAACCCACCCGTGAGATTTTGGTACCGACTGGACGGTGCAAGTTGAGCTAGGAATTAGGGAGCCATCCCCTTAGCTGAGAAACCATGAAAATATGATCGAAAATAGAAAAGAAAAGGCAGACTAATTTAAAAAGATCCAACAGATATATTTCAATATTCAGATGGAGGAAACTGATTTAAACATATAACTCACCGTAATCGGAAAGCATTGTTGCTTTACATTGGACATAGGAAAAATGAAAAATACAACAGAAAAAGAATTGAGTTTGTTTTTTTTTTTTTTCTAGGGTGAAAAAGACTAATTCCAGTGGCAAAATTCTGTTTCATTCTGAATTTATAAAGAATTACAAGTGTTTCTTTTTGTGGGGCAATGAGCTTATCTACTACTTTTCTAAGGTGAAAAGGAAAACAAATGACTAGTAACCGATCATCCAAATATCCAGAAGACGACGTAGCTATCTATACTCTCTGTCTGACCCTCTTTTACCAGCAGGAACTCCGGTTGCCAAAGGTAGACTTCAAAAACACTATGCACCAAAATATGAGGAATCCCACAAAGCAGTAAAGGGATTCCATAGAAGTAAAGAATTCCTTAAGTATTTTATTTCATCGACTAATTCTCCAAAATGGCCGTATCCTATACCTTCCAGCAAGTACAGGACTGTAAAGAAGCAACCTGCAAAAAGCGAACAACTTGCCCATATCAATAGGAACAGCTCGGACAATCTAATTTCGTCAAAAATATCCTGAAGATAAAATTTTGAAAAGCGAATGGCATTATTGTTCAGAAAATCATACGAGATTGTTGCTGCATTGCAGTGTTTATCCCCTGCTATCAAGATTATTGACTCTCCTATTTAGGAATATTTTAAACAGCACCTTTCATTTTCCCGATCCAATCCACTGAATGGTCTCCATATAACCACCAGTACCGAATGATTCTTTGTTATTTAGCCTCAATCATCCAGTTAAAGTTTAAATAAATTATGTTGAAGAAAATATTAAAGCAGATGATTATGATAGGGATGATGATTACCCAGACTTTCAACGCATAGACATGTACAGTACAAAAAGTGCAATAAAAAATCAACGCCAAGAAAGTTTAGGCAACGTACTGCTCTGTAACTTCATTTAGGAAGAAGTGGCAGTCTTTCATCAGGTCCTACACGATGAGTAGCCTGGAATAAAGGTAACAAAACAAAGCCGTTATTAAAATCTACAAATATAATGCTTTGAGATTGCATCTAAAAGAAAAGGAAGCTGCACCTCCTCATTTGCCCCTGCTGCCATATTTATGAAAGCTGAATCCCTTTCTCTGGAAGAAAGAATATTGTTAACTTAGGTTAAATAATGATATGAGCTCCAGTAGTTCGAAGTTTGATAAAGGGAGTGATAAGCTTATAGTGGCATCTCTATAAATTTATAGACTAATATCCACAAAAAAAAATGATCTTTGTCAGTTTAATAAGCAAGTGCGTTTTTGACAAATCATTACTTGGAATCTGAATACAGCCAATAGTACATCAATAGTTTTTTAACTCTGCCAGTGCCAAGTATGCATCTGGAACTACCCTTCGGAAATTAGCTAGAAGTAAATGCATCTTATTTCTGTTTTGAATTTGTAAATATTTGTAATATTATTGATAGCTTGTTATACAGCATGTATATTGACCTGTTCTTACAAGAACAGCCAGATCCCGGTACCCATATACCCAAAATTTGGAGCCTTCCAAACTGTGCACCCTTATCCTGTATTTTAAGAACTGACTATTTTGACATTTGGACACGTACCCGTACCGGCCACTTATGCCAGGTCCATGTAACAAAAACCCCACTAGTTCACAGACAATATGAACCAACAACTATGACTTAATACAGCTATGCGATAGAGTAGGTACACATAAATAAGACAAAACTTTTGACAAGCAAATACCTATGATCATTCTGAGGTTCCATTTCAAGCACCCCGTTTTCTTGTTCATCCTTGACTTTAGAAAGAGGCGAAAAAAACTGCAGAAAGAATGCAGCACAAGTTAGGTGCAAAACGGGACAGCGGCTATCAAAATGCTGGTGAAGAACATTGTTGTATTACCTGGTGCATTGAGATGAATACAACAGAAATTCCTAATATGAAGTTTATGGTCAAAGTATGACCGAACAGTGCAGCAGATGCAATGCCTGTGAAAATTGTGGCAACTGTCGACGAATACTTCTTCAAAATTGTATCTGTTAGGATCAAACAAGCCTTGGATAGGTAAGTGTTCAACAAAAAATTTATCACCATGCAATAGGTTATAGAATATATATGAGATCACGCAATGAAACATTCAGAGCATCATGTCATAGCTGATGTTAAAAAGCAATCTGAAACTAAAAAGAGAAATCTTACCAGCATACTTGAAGAAAAAAGAGGATAGAATTCCTTGCGCTGCATTGTTAACTATCAAAAGAATGGTAGCTTTTGAGTGTCCTTGCAAAATATCGAAGCTATCAGGACCTGAAATAATTTGCAAATTTGAAAATCAGGCCACAATTCAAGCTCTGAACCCAGGCAATTATGATGTTATAGTGTTCAAAGTTTTAACCAATATATAAACTGGTTCTGAAGCTATAGACCCATCAGGTGCAGATAAGAATCTATATAAACCAAAAGAATCAGCTCAAAGTGTCATATTTTTTACATCTTGAGTTTTTGACATTGATGATCATGACAACAACATTAAACGCCCCGTTTGAATTATGTCTAAACCATACTTATCAATCTCAACTATAAACTCAGATAGTGTGTAGAAGTAGAATAACAAGTTTTCATGAAATTCAACCATATCTTGACAATGGCATACAGTTTCAATATTCCTCACTGCGTAGACTTTCAACTTTATGGACCACATTTAGAACGAAAGTAACCTTTCGAGTTTGACCATCTTAACCACTTCGTACTACCAAATACTTGGGGCTAACTCTTATCTAGGGATACAATTCCAGTTTGCCTCAGTTGCGCAGGGAATAATAGATCAAAAAGAACAAGAACCGTAAGAGCATGATCATCTGAAGTTGATACTCTGTCAGACTTCTGGCTTACTCCAAAGTCAAGTTCATTGCGGACATGAATTACAAGAGGAAGAAGAAAGATAAAAACAGCAAACATAAGTATCAAGGAGTCCCGCCGGCACATTTTATTCCAGCAGACTAGCAACTGGAAGTAAATTGGTTCAGAAGTGAAAACAAAAATTGATATCTCACTCAAAAGGACAGAGAAGCTTCGAGTTTGACTGCTTAAATATTGAACATGTTCCTTCCCCAATAATAGCTCGCACTGGTTAGAACGGTCATCGTGGGGCAAGCAAGATTAACACCAAATGAACAACACAAACAAAAACTGCTGGAATGCGATAGAGCCAGAGATGGAGCAGCATTAATCAAAAAGCTCCCTAACTCGCTTTCTACAATTGTTAATATCCATGAAAACAGCCCAGTTATCCAGCAAAGGAACATTTCCTATTAAAAAATTGTTGAATGCAATGGGGCCAGAGGTGGGGCAGCTTAATTTCAAAAAGCTCTGCAATCAGTTTCCACAACTATTATTATACAGGAAACCAGCCTGGCAAGCAGTGAATTAGTGAAGCAGAAAGTTGCCTCCGTACATGCATTAGTTAGTGACAATCTAACAGAGTAACCTTGAGTTATTGTGATCACATCTAAAAAAAAATTATCGTACAACGAATACTCATGCAACGAAAGGATTAACTGCATCCCCCTCATTCTAGTTTAGTTGAAACCACAAGACAGACTACGGCACATTTAGCTAATCTATACTTTTATTTAAAGGTAAATCTCAACAATTGTTACGTGGAAATATCCCTATAGTTCAATGTTATCCCATTTTTTGCACTTGCATCCTATTCATATATGAAGTTCCGAATTCCCCTTCATACCCTTCATTTGATGCGAAAATAACCACCGTCATTACCCTAGCTAGTGACATAGTTTGAGAGACTTTTGCCATCATATTAGAATGATGGACGAATCTGCAAATGTTACATTGCTCGATTGTGGTTCGTCCGACTAACTTGATGTACACAACACAAGTTTATTTGGCCAGTAATAATGAGTTGGCAGCAACAGAGAACAGAGTTTCAGGTTAGTACCTTTGATTATGACAGTTCCAAGAATGCCTAGAAAGTTGAATATAGCCCCATATCCATATAAAAACAAGTTCTGCAAACCAAACAACAATATATAAGACACGCCATGAACCTACTGACTGGCGCTTAGTTCGTAATCCCTTGCATGAGTTTTGGGATAGCAAGATATAGAAATCAACAGGAAGATGGTAAGTAATGCATGAGGGCCTTGTTCAGTGAATGCTCTGCAGCCCAGATACTACAGATTGATCTCAGAAAACTACGTAAATCGAATACACAAACTATATTAATTCGTTACTCTAGAAGATTACATGTAGAAGATCATCAATGCCCAATTATTCTAATAAGAGCGCGAAACGTAAGTAGGGTACGTGGATACATCAATTTTCAAAGAAACAGGATACAGGAGCGCGGATCCGGCAATATATCAAATATAAGAACTATATAAATATAAGTTATTTAACCTTATGGAAACATTAAATATTTGCAGCTAATTAGTGAGATTAACAATTGTGGGAAAGACTTCCAAGTCTAGGTGAGGTTTGCATAACCATGTTGAAATTGTGCTATTAGTTTAAAAATCCAAAGGATACAGCTGTAATCACTCCTCTTTAGCACTGAACGCGTGTATAACCCCGGCCACAAAGCACAAAGCCCCACGACAAAAAATTAACCGTTGCAGACAGTCACCCAAATAGTGAAGAAACATGCACAAACCCAAAAAAAATAGTGAAAAAACCTGAGTCAAAAGGAGAAGCTTAATTAGCAGCAGGTCGGTAAGCTTTTGAGAAGGGCTCAACAAAACCGTTACAGGTTGCCGCCGCTGCGAATCTACACTGCCTTCTCCCCGCCATCCTACTTTCTACTACTCTTCTCCTTGTTCTTTCTTCCACCGTGTCTCTCTCTCTACACTATCTTTTTACCAAGTACAGAAAAGTCCAAATAACCGACACCAGTAAAAAATTACAAAAGAGCTTAAACTGACCACGATATGTACCAAGATGTACCCGAATTTGAAGGAAAAAGGTTCAAATAAAAATTTCCGATACAGTTTTACCCACACCCGAGAAGCACCAGCACCAGTGAAACCCATATCTCCACCAAATTTGTCATGTTCGTGCTTCATAGAGCAAACTAATGAGAAGGGCCTAGAATTAAATTCAGTGCAAGAGGCAAGTGTTTCTTGGCAGCCACGCCTATATCCTGAGCAGGAGACTGGTGTAGCAATTTCCTCTTTGCCCGAGAAGCCACCGACACATGAAACCGTGAAAGAAGACACGTTTGAGCAGGGTCACAGTTTTCTTTGACCCATTTGACCCTCCAACTAGGTGCAGGGAACAAATCAGTAGTCCACTGGAGTATTGTGGTGTAAAAGGTTGATGGAGAGAGAGAGGTGGAAGAGACAGCATGAGCTGATTGCTGCATGGCTCACTCTTACTTAGAATACTTTCCCCAGCCTTCAAAGAAAATTTAATAGAATGGAGTTCACGATCTACTTCATATATCCTTTAGTTGGCCGGAAAGAAGTATGTATACAGATAGCAGGAGGCCCAGCATCAAATGACTCTAAGTTGTTCAATTAAGCTTTTCATCGAGGCAATCTTCAAGCCCTGATAACTAGAAAGGGTCTTTGACGGCCACGGTTCTTCAGCTCATGCAGGATAAATTACTAACGCAATTATTTGACCTATTGTATTACAAACGAGATGAGTTTGTGGCATTCATTACTTGCAACTGTGAAGAATTTGTTTTGATACTGCCTTTCAGCAAAAAATCATAGATGACGGAGATTTTGAAATGATGCTGGTGCAGCTCAGAGACAGCTTGGGTTGGTTGAATGACATGGATCCCCTTAAGGAGCTATTTGATGCTCTGAATCATAATAGCAACGCTACCTTTTTCTTTTCAATTGATTTTGGTGGCACTCAGAAGAGTCGGTTGCAGATCCCTTCCCTGGAGTTTTTGGAAGGTACATGATCTTCTCAAAGTAACCTTCTTTACATGCTTCGAGCCATTACAATTCAGATTCTTAGGAAGACGGGTTTGATTTCTGTAGATTGGGTTGCGTTTTCAAGAACAATGTGTGGTTTGTTGTGGTTACTACTAGCTCTGTTTGGCATGCACTTGGCTTATGATGATAGTTTCTATGTTAATGTGGAATAAGTTCCACCAAAGCTGAAGAGGAATGATGCTGGCCTCTCTTTACTTCATTTGGACTTTGTATTAGCTTTGTTAGGTGTTTCATTCGGTTATGTCAAGGTTAATCAGTGATATTTTCACTGCTAATGGGAAATTAGAGTCCCACCAGAGATCAAGAGGAGACGAGTGAAAGATAAAGATGATCTTTGAGGGGCTCACACAGGCTTAATCATATTGCTTTGGCTTCTCTTTCCCTTCCTCAAAGAGTTTTTGAGTTCTCCTTGATATTTTAGCAGCCTTTGTACCAGATTCTATACTATGGTAATTGTTGCCTTCTTTTTCTGAATACATTTTTTCCCAGGGCATATGAAACTGATTAACTTCTGCTTATCTAATTCAAAAGCTGATGGTGACCATTCACCTGATTTTACAGTACATATGCCAGTAGCACTAGAAAAACGAATCACCTGAAGATAAATGCTTGTATCATATTGGCTCTTCAGTGCATATTCATTAAAAACCGAGGCCATGGATGGAACAGTCACCTGCATATTGGATCAGTAAGTAAGATCCACCATAAAACAACAGAAACACCTGAAATCACTTACAAAGATCATCGTGTAGATGTATGCGCCCGTTGCAACTGGAAGACCCATAGCACTGGTACCCTCAGGTAGGGAACGCAGTTGATTAATGCTAATCCCGATAAGCAACAGAGCAAGAGCCTCCCACTGTAATAAAGCAATTGATCGTTAATGAGGATACCCTATACTCACCATTTTCCTTCATAAGCATTCCTTAAAAAGATCATGGCACAAGTTGAGTTGGAGTGCTCCTTCATGGCCTCTGGAAGAAAGTAATGACATTTTCCAATTTGCATTCTAGAGCCAGATAGGTTAACAAGACGAAATCAAAAACTGCAACTAACCTGGATTATAGAAAACCGTCGTTTCATAACCATCTTTAACAGGACAGCAATTACCAAAACCTGCGATTTCATAGTTCACAGTAAAATTCAACAGTAACTGAAACTGGAAAAGATGTTTCGTTCATTTATGAAAGGAATTGGAGAATTTCGAGGGGTGGAAACTACCACAATTTCCTTGCAAGCTACAAATAGTGAAAAAAGTAGACAAATTCTGGAAATGATCATAGGGTTGCAATAAAACTGAAACAGAGAGTACAACGACAAAACTAAAATACAGTAAACTCCTGACTCAAAGACTAAAATCTCAAAATAAACTGGGATTAGAAGGTATCTCCGGTCAACTCTTATAACAAATCCTTCAATGCTTGGAAGCTAGATGAGCGAAGCCTCACATAAGTCCCAACAACAAGTTGCTTATCTAAACCAACAAGGACATCACTATTCCACACAAAAAAACCCAAAGAAGCTCATGAACAGGAAACTTGAAGCCAAGGGTCGTACCTGATAGTGCCTGCAGCTGTATTTTTCCCTACTTCATTACTTTTTCATTTTGATTAAGTTTTGGGTCTTTTAACTTCTAGGCCTTTTGAACTTAAATCATTTGACTTAAGTCTTGGAGCTTCACCGAAATCTCCATATTGTTAAGCATGAAACGCTTTATTGGGTCCGTTCTCTAAGATCATAAGCTAATAGATATTGATACAGACCCAGCATACAATGTGATTTAACATGTTTTTGCCCATCAAAAGAAGTCTGGCCACACGTTAGGCATATTGAGAGTATAATGCTTCCACAAAGGAGAAATGAGAATTAGTACTTCAAGATCTACGTCTTTTGGGCCTATCCACACCTTAGTTGCACAAAGCAGGGGCGGGGACGGGGGCGGGAACGGAGGCGGGGGAGCGTAAGCACCAAGAAGAATCTAAGGTTGGGAGCGACTTGAATAAATAAATGAGTAAAGAGTATTATCATTTGTTTAGTATAGTTTACATAGCCAGCAACAACAGATAAGGAGGCTTTAAGGACTTGGAGGAGAGAAACAAGGAATTGAGTTGAAAAGGGCTTGATTTTCAGGTATTATCTCACTTGTTCCATGCATCTCTATCCAGCTAACGGGATCGAGTTCCCATATTAGCTTGGGACGAGATCCCATGGAGCTCTTAACTTGGGATCGCAAAAGCGAGTTTCCGAGAGAGAAACGTCACCTTATTAGGAGTTTCCTGCAACTAAGATCCACACACAGCCAATTGGTTTTGGATTGATGCATTCACCTGCTATCAGAAAACTATGGTTGGAAGAACGGTCGTTCATGCCACAGCAAGACTCCATTGGGAGCTTCGATGGTGGCAGGAATCTCACATGAGGAGGCGCACGTATAAGGAATGTTATCCTTCAAGTGTGAAATATTCCCTCCGTTCCAAAAAAACTGATCATATTTCCTTTTGGGCTGTCCCAAAAAATTGATCACTTTCCAAATTACGAAAGATTCTGTAGGTGTTTTTCCATGTTTACCCTTTCTATATATTTTATTCTATTTTCTCTCTCCACATTTAATCCTCCACCAACCCACTTTCTCTTTCTTGACCCACTTTTTCCTTCCTCCGTTCCGCAACCCCCCCCCCCCCCCCAAGAGTAAAATGAGAAGCTCATAAAATATAATTCATATCCTAAATAAGTGTGCAAGTTAAGCACGATCAAATATTATGGGACAGAGGGAGTATAAGATGAACCAATGTTTCATAAAGTTGGTGTTGGCATATGGATCAAATATGTGTTCAAGTGTCGGACTCCCCTAATTTTGAAATTTCAGGACATATGAACACGGATTCATAGTTGGACACGGACACGCGGACACATCTAAACTTATAGGATTTAGGTTGAATATTGATTGTGATGTAATGAATTTTTTATGGGTTACACTGGAATTTTTTACTTTATTTGGGTTGTATTCCACATTTCTAAGGAACTTGGTGTTGAGAATTATATTTTCCCTAGAAGAAAGAAAGAAAAAGAGACGAGCGCAGCTCATCAATAAATATTGGGGTTGAGATTGATATTTTCCCCAAAAGAAACTAAGAAAGAAAAAAAAGAAACAAGCAAACAGCTTATCAATAAAAGATTGGTCAACATCCTCTCTCCCTCTCTCCCTCCCCCTCTCTCTCCCTCCCTCCCTCCCTCTCCCCCTCTCTCCCTCCCTCCCTACCACCGTCTTCTTCCAACGGAATTGTCATTGTGGTGTGTCCATCTGGCACAACGATTCTGACACATCCCATACCGTCGGGTCGGGTCGGGTTGTGTCACATTGCCCCTCCACCCCAAAGTGAAGGGTCCGCAAGACAGAGAGAGACAATTGTGGTGGTGGAAACAAGTCTCATTGGCTTATATATTTAGGTCAACTTGGGCTCTGGAATCCCACATAAATGGTTATTTTAATAACATTTTCACTATCTCATTGGCTTATACATTTAGGTCAACTTGGACTCTGGAATCCCACATAAATGGTTATTTTAATAACATTTTCACTGTTGATAGCCCATTCCAGAACATGCTGCAGTCCAATCCCAAAACCCCCAAACTCGAAGATGATGCAAAAAAGAATTTCTCTCCCTTTATGTAACATAGAAATCAAGAATGCCTTTTTTAACATTGAAGGGCTCAAAGCCCCTGGGCCTGATGGTATCAATGCCTTGTTTTACCACAAATATTGGGATATTGTTGGAGAAACTTGTTGTGAGTTCATTAAGGAGTGTTTCTCTAAGGGGTTTACGCCCCGTGAAAATGACAAAGCTCTTGTCACCTTGATCCCTAAAGTGGAAAATCCCCAGAAAATTAGCCAATTCAGACCCATTAGCCTCCTTAATGTTACTTACAAGGCCTTATCTAAGGTGCTCGTGGCCAGAATCAGGCCCCTTTTGAAAAATCTCATCAGTCCCTCCCAAAGTAGCTTTATTCCTGGGAGAAACACCACGGATAATAATGTTATAATAACCCAAGAGGTTTTGCATACTCTGAAAAATATGAAAGGGAAAAAAGGAGGTATGGTGTTTTAGATTGACTTAGAGAAAGCGTATGACAGATTGAACTGGGATTTCATCCAAAAACTCTCTTCGATTTTAACTTCCCTACTAATTGGATCAAGATTATTATGAGTTGCATCACTGGTAGTTCAATGGCTATTTTATGGAATGGTTCCCCTCTTGATACGATTATTCCTGGATGTGGTATTAGACAAGGAGGTCCCCTATCTCCTTATATTTTTGTTTTATGTATAGAAAAATTGTCCCAGCTTTTAAATGAGTGTAATTTGGAAAAGAATGCCTAGGTCTATGTGCTTCTAGAGGGGGTCCTTTTATATCTCATGTGTTCTATGCTGATGATCTGATAATATTTAGCAGAGAAGGAATTAAGGAATGCAAAATGATAATGGACATCTTGAATAAATTCTGTGAAAGTTCTGGTCAAAAAGTTAATCTCATGAAATCCAAACTGTATGTATCTCCTAATGTGCCTAGAAGAAGGGCTTTAAATATTAGTCACGAATGTGGCATTCCCTTAGCTGATAAGCTGGGTACTTATCTGGGCATACCTTTAATTCATAAGAGACAAGATCATACAGAAAGTCCAAAGAAGAATTGCTGGTTGGAAATCTAAATTACATTCTCTGGCTAGTAGATCTATTCTCGTTAATTCTGTTACTTCTAGTATTCCTAACCATGTCATGCAAGTTCATGCTATACCTACAGAGAAGCTTGATAGACTGAACAAAGCTTTTTTATGGAGAGATATTGAGGAGAGAAAAAAGATCCACCTGGTGAAGTGGGACACTGTGTACTCCTAAGAAATATGGAGGACTTGGGTTTAGAAAGAGTAAACTCAATAACTTAGCCTGCTTGACTAAGCTGGGATGGAAGATTATGAAGGAGGATGATCTCTTATGGGTTAAAGTTTTGAAGCACAAATATGCAAAAACTGCCAATCCTAGAGACTGGATTATGAATCACAGAAGCTCCCCTATTTGGAGAAGTATACAGAAATGCATCCAGATTTTGCAAGGAGGTACTAAATGGATTATAAATAAAGGTGATAAAGTGGACTTTTGGCATGATTGGTGGTGTGGTGATAAACCTCTAGCCTCAGAATGCGAAAATCAAGGACACAATATGAAAGTGAATCAGGTCATCATTAGAGGCAATTGGGATATCCCCAAAACCCAAACTCTAGTGGACAGTGAGAAAACTAAGACAAATTTGCAGTACTTATCTTCCTCAAACAGAAATTGCTGAGGATTCCCCATGCTGGGGTTTGAAACCAAATGGCAAATTCACTATTGCCAATGCCTATGAGATCCTTCTTGAAATGTATCATCCCAACTTGAGTGATGTTCAGTGGAAATGGATCTGGAAGATTAAACTGCCTCATAAAATCATCACATTTCTTTGGCTCATTTTGCATGATAGACTTGCTTCTAATTGTCTTCGTGTTAATAGAAATATGGCAAATGACTCAAGCTGCCTTAGATGTGGACATGGAAGTGAAACAACAGAGCACATTATTCGGCACTGTCCCAAAGCTCGCCAACTGTGGAAAAAATTCTTCTCGAGACAACAACTTGAAGAGGAAGAGTCCTTGGATATGAAACAGTGGATTACTAAAAGCATCAGGGACAAAGCAAAGATTGAGTTTGCCAATGCCAAATGGATATATATATATATATATATATATATATCTTCTCATCCATACTCTGGCACATTTGGAAAGACAGGAATAAAGAAAGTATTGAGCACATTACCACTCAGGTGGACATATCTTGGAAGACAAGCATGGAATATGCTAAGGAAATAGACAAGGCTTTTGAAAAAACAAATGATGTCACTCCTAAATTGCCTAAACTAATTGTTTGGTGTTTGCCTCCTACAGGTACCTTCAAATTCAACACAGATGGCAGCACCACAAATGGCAAGAAGGGAGGAATTGGAGGTCTATTGAAAAATAGTCAAGGTGAATGGATGGAAGGTTTCTTTAGATGCATCCTGAGTCTAACATCCTGGAAGCTGAGTTACAAGCAATTGTCAAAGGAATACAACTTATCAAAGATAGAGGTCTCTATGAAGTGGTAGTGGAAACAGATTCGAAGATTGCAGTTGACTTGATTGATGAAGTGGATAGCACTCTACATCCACTTAGCAATCTGATCAAAGATGCCAAATTCCTCATTAAGGCTACTAAGTCTTCAATTATGCACATCTTTCGAGAAGGCAACCAATGCGCAGATCGATTATCCAAATTAGGTGAACAACAAGAGGATGCTTTTGTGTACCTCATGCAACCACCGGAGGTGGTCATCCCCTTGTTAGCTAATGATTTAGCAGGAGTTGCCCATTATAGGGCTTAGGTTGTAATGTGAACTATTATGTTTTAATCTAATTTCAGCACCAAAAAAAAAAAATTTACTAACATCATTGCAAAACTATTCTTAAACATAAGTTTCTTCCTAGAATACTCTCTAAGTAAGCGTGTGCAGCAAATGTGCATATAATAAGGGTAGCAATGTCATTTTAGTTACATTCAACTAAATTAAATAAAAACAAAGACTTATTTTCTTAATACGAGTTTCTAGTTTTTTTATTAATTTCTCTATCCTCTTCACAAAGACTTATTTTCTTAATACGAGTTTCTAGTTTTTTTATTAATTTCTCTATCCTCTTCACAAAGACTTATTTTCTTAATACGAGTTTCTAGTTTTCTTATTAATTTCTCTATCCTCTTCATCTAACAGAACGCACCATCAATTCCAAACAACCGAGAGCTCCACCACCGCTACCCAAAGCCGGTATCGACCATATCTACCACGTCATCACACTCATCACTCCAAATCACCAACAGGCACTACCCAGCACACCTGTGACTGATTGAACCCAACGTCAAATTGGCCAACACCAAGCCACTTCTCACCGCCGTCACACCCATCACTCCAAACCACCAACAGTCAGACACCCACTACCCAGTACAATGATTGTCACTTGACAAACCCAATGTCAAATTGGCCACCACAAATGCAATTTCAGATCTGCCTCAGTCCCACCACCAACCCACTTCTCACCGCCATCACGTACGTCACTCCAAACCACCAATGCCCCACACTTACTACCCAGCAGACCCATCATCACTTGAACAATCGGAAAGCCAAACTGGCCACCACCAACCCAATTTCAGATTTGCATCAGCACCGCCACCAATCACTGTTGTTACACCCATCAGTCCAAACCCCCTAAATTACCACTACTCCATCGCCACAAGCAGACCTTCCATTGCATCCCCACTACCATCACACCTCACACATCACCACTGTCATAGATCCACCTCGCTGCCGCCTCCGACGTTAAGACTGCCGTGTCCTCAACGATGGCAGAAATTCGTGATCACGCCATGGTTTGAACCTTGACGGAGAGAGACAGAATCTGGGCCAGATATTGGAGTGAAAAAGAAGAAGTGGATAGAAGAAAAAAAGAAAAGAATTATGGGATAAAAGGAAAGTTTTTAATTTATTTAACTATATTAACTATGACATTATTACCCTTATTATATGCATGCAGGACATATACTTACTTAAAGGGACATTTTAGGAAGAAACTTCTGTTTAAAAACGGTTTAAAATTGATGTTAGTAATGTGGAGGCACACTAATGGAAAAGTTACAAATACAGGGAGAGACCTGCAAAAACATGTAAATTACAGGGGGCAAGTTTGTCATTAACCCTATTATGAAAGTTACCATTACCTACTTGATATTTGTTGCCAGGTATCTTTCTCTCTGCCTGCCAAGCATCACGTTCAACCTAGTTGAGTACAGCTTTGTACATTATTGTTACTCACTTGGCTTCCTCATAGAGCTATATAAGATGTGATCGCGGTTGCAACATCTTATTTGGGTTTATTCCATGCCCATTGAATTATTCTGGGCCTTTGTTTAGGTGCGGGTTTTAAGTCAAAGGCTACTGCAAGAAGTGATAAATGTCGAAAGTAGGGAGACCCCAACTCATTGAAAACACCCTCTCAAATCTAAATAGCTTACCCACGAAATTCATGTCTTTCCTTCCTTTCCAACATCAGAACGTTCAAGGGATTTATAAGTGCAGGCTAGGTTTCTTCGGGAAAGGAAAAACTTTTCCTACTTTACCATAGGAAGAAGATTTTTCTTCAAAGGGAACTATAACAGCATTCTGTGCTAAAGCCATCAGCCATTCCAGGTCTTAGATACCTGACATTCTTTTTTAAAATGAAAAAGGCTAACTGCTCACTCGCTTCCCAGGTTAAAACTAGCCCTTGGCTACTGTATTTACCAAGCTCTATAGGTTTCTAGCATTCGAGAACGTGTGTAGCCTTGGTGGGAAGAAATCCCCGCATAAAAGCATAATTCCTTCAAGTATTCTCCGGTTGAGTGGAAGGGTTGCGCACCCCTTCTTGCATTTCTTAGCGTCTTGACATTAATAATTAAAGATTTTCCAGGTACCAAACACAGCTCTTCTTTCTTCTATCTGGAGGCGAACTGCATAAGGGGCTAAGCAACACCAAACAATTTCAAGGGGGGTTGGAGCCAGAGGTGGCAAGAGTGACAGGACATAACGCCTTGCAACTTTGACATATCAATAACCAAGGGAAAAAGATAAAGGGATTTAGGATCGATGATTACCAGGGTAAGAAAAATTAAGGATTCGACTCTCTCTATAACTTTTAAAATCTCTTCCTCCCTTTTTTGTCAGAAACTTGATGGGTCAATTGGAGTTAAACACTACATGTCAAGGACTACCATAAGAAAAGTTTCTCCATTTCTTTCCCTCCCTTTTAAGGTGTACATTGCACAAGGACCACAGAGCACCTCTTGCTGTATATTCTTCTCTATTCCCCCTATCAGATTATCTGATTCTCTGCGTGTTGAAAAACTCACACCACTATTATTAACAGATTGCACCAAAATAATCTATCTATAAATGATTACAGCCATGCAATTCAATGTTGAAACCCAACTTCATCGCACATTAACAATTGTTCCTCTGTAGCCTTGCCAAACCTGACCGTGTGACATGTTCTTGCCTGACAAACTAACCTATCAATTGAGGTTGACGAGCCTCTCCCAAATTTTCCACCGACATCTATGAGTCAGAGAGAAATTCATGTGGGTGTTCAATTTACTGCAAGAGCTAAAATCACAAATTCTTGTGTGGAGGTTGAGAAAAACTCTACTTGTGTCTGATGTCATCCTAAACAGAACAAAGTCGGGATTGTCAAAGTTCAAGGCTTTGCCAAGGGAATTTGGCTGTTATTGCGGGCCAACATGGTAGATGTGGAGATCTTATCTTCTACCATGCAAGCCATGAATGCTCTGACCAGAGGACTAATGAAGTAGACTGGCTCCTCATAGCCATTTAAGCTATCCTAAATGTCAGCTCCAGATAGCACCTTTCAAATAAAGTGATTGGCCTCCAAAAACCATGGCTTATTGAAGGAGATACGAACGAGGTTCTTGTGGCCTATCAGAAGGAAGGAGGTAATCCTATTAGCCAAAGCATATGTGGCAAATTCGTCGAATGTATTAGTGGCTGTAAGTTATTGGACTTATGCTTCTTAGGCCCCGGCCTTACTTGGGATGGGTCGTCACTTTTAAAGCAAAAGATTGCATTCCCAATTCACGAGCAACATACTAAAACGTGATGCCCAATAAACAATAATAATTGATTATATTAAGCGACTGAGCAATGAGCATCACATGGGATTATGCAATTCGAGGCATATCATGCCATCGGCAAAAAGTTCTTTCAACTGAGTAAGTTAAGAGAGTGTTTGGATAGAGAATTTCGAAGTATCTTGCATTTCAAAGACCAATCATTTAGAAATTCGCTGATTTACAAATTTATGGAATTGCAAATTTAGTGTTTGGGCGGTTTTGAAGAAGCGAGTATTTTATGTGGATTTACATCTGAAAAATTGAGCCCAGTTAATAATTTGATGGTGTATGGATAAAAACCAATGAGAGAGAGTTTATTTTTTTAGTGGAAGAAGGTTGCTAAAATTATGGAGACAAAAAATGTCACTTCTCCCTACATTTGTGCTAAGGATTTGCCAAATAACTAGTCTGGACTTGTTATTTGTACAGGGATTTTAGTACACCAAATCTCCTTTTCAAATCCCTCCTCAAATTTGGTAAATCCATCTCATCATAATCCAAACAAGAAATTTGGTGTGATGTATTTGCAAATCCTCTATAAAAGTGAAATCCCCAGTTCAATTACCCCATCCAAACATGCTCTAAAAGCAATCTCCTGTTCAATAGGGTTAATAAATTACTGCAAAGTTGGAACAGCCCGGATATTCCGAATGTGTTACCATAGAATATGAAAATAGAGAAGTACTAGAAATCAGTATCAACGAAGCTGCGCAAGTATTCTGAAAGTCAGAAGAACGGGGCTATCACCCAGACGAAAAGACAAACGAGAGCATTTACCTTCAGATTGCTTAACATCTTCACAGTTGCGGGATTGAAGTAAAGCTGCATAGGAAGAAGCCATAGGTTAGTTGTCTGGGGCGTGCGATCAATTCAGTCACAGTAAGAGATGCTCTCACAATAGACAAGCTGATGGCATTAAACAAACTCTACCTGCATGGTGAACTTTAGGTAGTTGTTGATAGCATAGAGAAGCGCTGGAACGGCAAGAAGCACATTGTTGCGAGCAGCCTGTAGAAAATGCCAAATAATCACAGAAATAACATGCCTAGCTCTAAAGACTTTGTATCGTCTTCCAAAGAATCAAAATTGCAATCCATATACACTAATGCAGCATCATCAATTACTCCCTCCGTCCCACATAACTTGATCAACTTTTTCCGCATGCAGATTAAGGATTTAAGTTATATATTGTGTGTTTCCCATTCTACCCTTTAGATAAAGGAGGGAAGAAAGTGGGCCACGAGAGAGAAAATGGGTTAGTGGAGTGTTAAATGCAAAGAGAGAAAAGTGTAAGAAAGTGAGTCAGGAGAGAGAAAATAAGTTAATGGAGATTTAAATGAGAGAAAAATAGAATTAAAAAGTATAAAAAGGGTAAATATGTAAAAGTACCGCTATAGAATCTTTCTTAATTTGGAAATGAGCAATTTTTGTGGGACGGCCCAAAAAGGAAAGTTGATCAAATTATATGGGACGGAGAAGTAATAATACCACACTACAAATGTTGATCTCTAAACAAGTGAGGTAAGACAAACAAGCAACAAAAACTGATTTTAACGGGCTGTCCAGTAGAGGACAGATGTCAAATAAAACCTAAAACTGTATTGAACAACTCCAAACATTAGAAAAGCACTATAGAGTGGTAAGGAGTAAAGAGATTGATGGTACCATATAATTGCAAACTGGTCAACTTAAATAAATCATAATTCATTCAAGGATATACATAAAATCAGATGCAAAGATAGACCCTGAACAAAAAACATCTATCCAAAACTTTCACGCAAATATAAGGACATGACTCCAGCTCTCTATTGTACAAAAATTTATTTGGAAACTATCACTTGCCAGATGCCGATTTCAAGAACCCTTCTTCATAGGTACGGACACTTCAAAGAGCCTGCTATTTCACCTTAACAGTGTGATTTGACCAATTAATTCTTACTTTTATTCAATCACCTATAGCCAACTTTTAAGAGTGAGCCTTGGAACAACAGTATTGTTTATCCATTTGTGCCTAGGGGTCACGCGTTGAATACATGGAAATAGCCTCTCTGCTATAGCAGGGGTACAGCTAACAAACGCCAGACATGATATGGCAGGAATCTCGTGCACTAAACTAGCCCTTTTTTGTACCTTGAGTTTTATACAATGGTGAAATGAGGATAAATGAAAAGTAGGAATTCTTAATAAATCAAATCACAGATAAATCCTAAGATTCCTTCTTGTCAGATTTTCTGGTTCTTAGCTTGCTAAAGTAGAATCACGGTATGCATGATAGTTTACCTATATTGACCTGCGTACTTGTCGAATTATATATTATTACTCGTACACAAAAAAGTCTGCTCCACTTTCGTGCCGAATCTCTGTATTCTGGAACATATATGAAGTGATCAAAGAAATTAAGGGAGATCATTTTCTCGTAGTACCTCACTCATTGATGTATGTGCCTAGATGCAGTGTCACCAAGTGTGCCGGTAGAGATACTACTTAGCCTACGATAGCCTTATATGCCTAGTTAATGTAAAGATGTTACATTACTGATGGGCCTAAAGTTTCATATCTAAAAGCATCAGTAAATTGAAACAAGATGAGAATATTCCTCAGACAGAATAATTGATCAGATCCCGAAGTATTTTCTGGAGCAATGCAATTATGATTTGCCTTATTCTAGGTGTTACAAATTTGGGTTGGGACAAGAGTTTGTTAAAAAGGTACAATGACTTGACAGGCAGCACTTTTGGGACACGGTGTACACAAGGAATTTAGTTGGCAAAACTTATGAAGGTAAGAGTTCCCATCAACAACTTACTCCTATGTCAGCATTCTGGAGACAAGACCACCTTGTCAACTAAGCATCCAGGTGAAAAATGTCTCCTAGTATCAACAGAAACTACTACTAGATGACACTAAAAATGAACAACAAAGTATTGACACTCTCGTTCTTACTATAACACAAAAAGGGGGGGGGGGGGGAAAGGACCTGCATGCCTGCAATGGCTTACCTGTACAAATGTTGAAATGGAAAGAAGCGGCTTCTCTCCAACTTTCTGCTGTCTAGCCTGGAAATTAGCCGAAAGATTAACACTGTAAATTCAATCTTATGGTTATCAAGAAAAGCACAACTATGTATCTCAAGTTCACCGATAGTTTGAACATACTGTAACCTATGTTACATGGACTCGGTACGAGTGTCCGGATCGGATACGTGTCTAAGTGTCTGACTCGTCTAAATTTGAAAACGCAAGACACAGGGACACGGCAAAATGTTCATAATTGTTATTGCTTTTTAGTTATTTCTAAGGCAAAAAAGTGTTTAATGTGATGCATTTGATTTTAATTGACAACTTGTCTCGTCTCAAAGCAATAACTAATTAAACAAAAGACTCTAAGATAGTATCATAAGAACATATCCTATGAGATGTGTCGGACATATATCCATACCCATGTCCAAGTGTCGAGTGTCCGACACGGGTACTTCACACAAACCGAAGAGTCCATGTAACATAGACAGTAACATAAAAATAGTATGATCATGCCTTGTGATACTCATAAGAGTTCACAAAGATTTGACCTAGGGAAATATTGGTAAACTATGCTTACTGCTGAGGAAATATAGTCATCTACTAGTTCATGCTTACAACTCTGCAGCAGTCAGCGACAAGTAGCTAATTTAACATATAAGAATTTTGGTAAAATTCCAAGGTTAATCCAATTATTTTATAACAAGTGAGAAGACGTAACCAAATAGAAACACTAACATAATTTTGTGCATCGAAAAACTTTTGCAGTCATAAGGCAAGTGTTCTTACGCTTTTCATTAAAATACAAACTCCTAAATTCATGTTTCATAAGTTGTCAATCTCTTAAGCACAGGTGCTTCTATATGGGTGAAGCACCGGGGTCGGGTACGCGTCGGGTGCAAGTGCGTCGGGTGCGGGGTTGGTGTGTGTCGGGTGCGTATCAGATTTAGTTGTTTTAATTCTTCTATTTCGTAATTATTGGTTGCGGTTCGGGTGCGGATGGGAGACGTGTTGGGTGCGTATCTGATACTTATAGGTCAAAATATAATTTTTAAAAGAAAATTTGGGGTTCAAAAGGTAAATAAAAAACGTATACTAACCTAATAAACGATTAAACTTCACTTGTGAAAAGGGTTTGAGAGTGAGTGTGTGAGAGAGAGAGAGAGAGCCGCGCAGGACTAAGGAGGTGACCACCCGCGACCACTGGCGACGACGTGCCCTCACCTCCGATAGATCTGTGAAGAGGGGAGAGACAGAGAGCAGCGTCGACCACCAACAACCGCCCGCGACAACCCGCGACCACCGGAGACGAAGGGTTCTCACCTCCGGCAGTATTAATCGAGAGGTGAAGTTTTTGCCTTCCTTTCTCGTTGCACTATGCTATACCTTTTGTCTTCCTCTCTCTGTGGGTTGTGGCTTATGGCCTGTGGCCTGTGGGTTGTGGCTTGTGAATTGTGACTTGGGACGGTTGGACCAACTTTATTAGTGTTTCAGCGTGAGTGTGTGAGAATAAGCCGTGTTTCAATGTGACAACCGTTATTTGATTGGTTTGAACTTTGGAACTTTGGTACTGCCTACACTTTGCTTCTACTTCTGTTATGATGTATTTGGTGGTGCTTATTTGTATTTGATGGTATTGTACTATTATAGAATGGTCAAATTAAATGGCATTATATATCTTTTTATGCACTTTCTTAATATTCAAATGGTCCTGGTTTGTTTAGAAATTCGATACTAAGTGTACATAATTAAAAAATACATAGAAAATTTGTTGCATCCCCGCTGTATCCGTACCCTAAAATTATCAAAAATGTTGTATCCCCGTATATGTACTCGTATCGTATCCATACCCCCACCCATGTCCGTGCTTCGTAGTTGCCAATCCAACCTTAACTTTTGGGATTTACACCAGATTCTTACATTTGTAGCATCTTTTAGTTTTCAACGGACCTAGGAAGCAAGGGCACCTCATATGGGTAGAGGTATTGCCTCCAACACCTACCAATAACCCTCGGACACTACCGGACACTTGTCAGATATCTTTGGGCAGTCCCCTGATGCTTTATATCTAACTTTTACTACCGGACAGCGTCTCGGACACCTTCTGCACAAGTGTCCAATATGTATGGGGTAGAAAAGCAATTTTTTGAACATTATTATGGCAAAGTTAGGGTTTGTTCGTTTTATAAATATAATAAATATTATGGCAATCCGAATTCTTACCTTCTGTTCCAATCGAGTTCTGCCTAAATGAGAGGGAGACAGGGCGATTTGACAAAGGAGACTGAGGATTCTCTCCGGAGGACTCTTGCCGGAGTCCTTTCCAGCTTCTTCATCTTTCTCCTTCCTTTTCTTTTTCTTTCCTATCCATTATTGCTTCTTTTTCTGCTGGTTTATTCTTATTACTGTTTTGTTTCTTCTTCTACGTATTTCTTACTTGTTTTTCTTCCCTTCCTCTTGTTCGGTAAGCAGACTTCAAGTATGAGTCGTATTTAATTGTGTGGTTTAACAATGCTGTTTTTACTATTTTCTGAGGTGGATGCGATTGAAACTTAGATAAAAACAAATATGATTTTAAGTACATAAAGAATTTGGCGGTGTCTTGCGGTGCCCAAAATTTGGTTTATGGAAACTGCGGTGTCTGGTGTCCCCATCAGTGTCCGTGTCGGACATGGTGTCCATGTTTGTGCCAATGTTACATGGAATATGTGCCGGTGTTTGGATAAGACACGTGTCTGAGTGTCGGACTCACCTACTTCTGAAATTATAGGACACGGGGACACGGATCCGATATTGGATATGGACACGGGGACAAGTATAGAGCATTTATTTCCAAATAGTAAACTTTATACAAGATTAGTAGAAATTATAGGGGTGGAAATAATTATTATGAAAAAGCATTAAGTATTCTAATGATGCTGCCATGCTGTGTGGTGGAAAAGAAAAGGAAAACACATGAAGGTCATTTATTATGACCGACATGCCTATGCACAAGTCAAATGGAAATATAGTTCTCCCCCCCCCCCCCTCTCCCCTTACCAGATCTGGACTCTTTCTTCTTCTTCCTTCCGCCTTCATCTTCCATCATCCATGGCGTTATCTCTCTCTCTTTCTCTCCTACCCAAATCTGGACTCCGTGCCTTCCTCATCCTTAGACCTTCATCTTCCATCATCCATAGAGACAGATTTGCAGATATGCCTCTCCAACCAGCAAGGTGGCATGTCCGGTGCGGATCCACACCCATACCCGCACCGTGTCTTGTCATGTCTACACAATAAATTTCCCTAAAGTGTCTAGTCCATGTAACATAGGTCTGTGCTAGTTAGGAACGGACAGGGTTGATAAAGACATTTCCCCCTTGAAATTTTATTCCCTCACAAAACCCTTGGTGACAACTATGAAAACTTTATGTTGGTTCAGCAGACATAATTCAGATTTTAGGCAACTTGTCAACATCTGAAAGTTTAGGGACATGTAATTTTGAGTTCCTTTTTTGTAGGAGTGGGAAAAAATCAAACTCAAGACAAATTTTGTTTCCAGTTCCTCAAATAGCATCATGAACCCAACAATCCACCCTTTCTTCCACCATTCTCAACTTGCATTGTGAACCCAGCAATCTGCACTTTTCCCTACTCCCTAAGCTAGCCATGCTAACTCATCTTTTTATGTCCTCAGTGATTGCACCAGCATTGTTCTTCTTTGTTCCAATATCATCTTAATCAAGATCCTCTGCCCCTTGCACTTCTATATAGGACACTACTGGTAATCTTGGTCCATATACAATTATACAATCTCTTATCAAATAACATAATCAATAACATGTCTTATATACAGGTTACTATATTTACTTTAGAATGCTCATATAGACCCCTATACAGAAATTTGTTATCATGCACTCATTACCACTTCCCGTCCAAAAATCAAAATTAAGCTAATAGGTGCGAGGTTTTCAAAGTGCTGGCAACTTTAGGGACACGAAGGTTTGAAGATCAACATTTGTTTCAAATATGTGCCATTTTTGCAATCAAACTTTTGGCATAGCTTCTTGCTCTGACGCCTTTCAGCATAAGGCTCTCCCAGAAAGAAATTCGATTGAGATGAGCAAGGCCAAAGCAGACTATACAAGTCCGTTGACTTAAAAACTGCCTTCAGATCACCCCAGTAACAAAGTGATTTTCAACAAGTGAATCTTCCATTAAATGTCCTGCCAAAGAATGTCGACAAAGTTGTACTCCCTCCGTCACATATCAAGAGATTGGTTTGACTTTGCACACATATTAAGCAGGTCAAGTTGTTGTGAGTTTCCCAACGCACCCCTTCAAGCAACATTTGACATTTTAAGTGTTAAGATTTCTTTCCATGTCCAAGCTATCATGGCCTACCAACTCTGTCCTCCTCTCTTTCAATTCCTCCTCCTCTCACTCTCTCTCTTACATCACAATCACCCACCACCACAAATAGAAGACGAAAGCCACCTTCATCTAATTTAACAAAAATATGACTTTCAACTTGGAACACTTTTTGTACGGAAAAATTGATTGATGGAAAAGGAATCTCAGACTTTGGAAACATACCCTGCAAGTCTAAGTCTATATCATGTAATTTAACGGCAACACTATGCAGCTAATCATCTCCTGCCATCATTCAGAGATCAAGGTAAGAGGAATTTGGTTTCCCCGCACAAAAACATTAACTGTGGAATTTTCTGAGCATATAAGCCTAGTATCTTGCATTTTTGCTGTCTTTCTTGGTTGGATCTGACAAAAACAGAAAGAGTAAATAATGGATGTAATAGTTCAATTGAGGAGGTCTCTTCCAGCCCATAGATGTCGCCCACCTCAACGCGTAGTTTGCCTAGGGGTTTGTTAGTCGTCTACCTTGTCATCCGCATCAAAGCTTAGTGTACTGCCTGGGCAAATTGCCAGGTCCTAGTTGGGACAACCAAAATCTCTAGATCGACAGGCCTTCATACACGATGTCGACACAACAAACACCATCTTCAACAGCACAACCATCACGACTTCGCCATCACGAACACCACCAAACATCTATATAATTGCTGATATTGCCACAACCATCATGTTTGCCACCTCATCCATCATCATCCTTGCCCACACAACCACAAACAATCACTATGACAGCCCCTCTACTTGAAACCTTCACCAGCGCCACCAAAGATCTTTGTGGTATCAATGCATCGCCGCCACCACAAATTTTACGAAATCACCTCTGTCAGGGAGACCAAGGACGATTATAGACTTGGTATTCACTGTTCCTTACCAGATAATAAGAAGAGAGGGATAGAGAAAAGAAAAAAAAAAGAGTGAGTCCTGATGTAACAGAGATCAAGTACTTTTGACAGAATCTGGTGCTAGTGGTCACTAGGGGTATAATCGGAGAAGTGTAAGATATTCTTTATTAGAATGGAAAGTTGATCACTTACTTTGGGACACCCCAAAAACGAAAGTGATCCTTATATTTGGACGGAGCAAGTACTTTTCCGCTTTCTAGCAGAACATCATAGACCTAACAAGACCTTCCTAGAGCCTTCAAAAGTTCTATCAAACGCTGACTATTTTTGCAGTACCCCTAAACAGTTTATTTGTCAAATGATAAATATCATTTTCCCTTCCTTCAATTTTAGAGTCTTCAATTCTAGTGACCGTAGTCAGAGTAAATAATAACTGCAATGTTTGTGAATCTGATTATCCTCAAACCAACACCATTGGACAATCTTGGTCTTCAATTTAGAAATTCCTAAGCCACTAGTCAACTCGCATTAATTGAACTTGTATAAGCTTGATCACAGTTGAACCTCATAAACTGAAAACCAAATTACAATCAAACTGATTGTCTGTCTTCCTCCAACTCAAGGAGCTAGTATTTCAACATATGTCAGGGAAGGAAAAAACAAGTACCAGAAGACGAATACCAAGGGAAAAGAAAATGTACCTGGATCAGAAGCATAACGATTGCAAAGAGTACCTTCGCCACCTCTGTTAAAAAGTTCACACTGATGGGACTAAACTTGAATTTCCCATCCACCTTGGACATAAAAACCAATATAGGCTGAAAAACAAAACAGAAATTTACAACATTGTTATTGTTGTATGCCATAGAAACGTGAGATACATTATTAGAGGTATCTTGCTTAAGGATGCCGCCAACCCACACTATAATATTTCAGATCAAGTCGGCACCAAGATTTTCCGCTTAAATAAATAATAAGAAGAAGACCATGCACTTCAAACGACAATAATAGCTCACTCTTTTCATTTATCTCGCCTCCCATCCAAACAGGAGGAGAAAAAAGGCACGTCATAAGAGAGGCTGTCTTTCAATTCACTTTCCAATTATTAAGAGTCTGATGTGGTTCTATGTCCTTGAATTTGAATGACTGGTTACTTCTTACGTATATTATCAGCTTTAGATAGAACTAATAAACTCTAAAGTGAGCTACCATCCATCGGTGAGATATTGTAACACAGCTACAAATAGAAGTATAAGGAGTTGTATTGATAACCAAAGAACAAAAGTGAACATAGGAGAAGATATATACACTCACCTTGGCTTTCAAATGCGCAAAAAATAAAGGCCAGCAGAAAAGTTATTATCTAGTTTTCAAATAGAATCTTAACCCAAGTGTACCAAAAATGTGCCTACAACAGGTTGCACCTGAGGCATAGAGTTATTGTGCTTTAAGTTACTGATGTTTTAACTGGGATGCTTAATGATTCTCATATGACGTTCTCATTTATCTTCAAATTAGTTATCACACTTTATCACAAGATAAAGCCAGAATATGAAACTTCGTTAAAAAAATATCTAGTATTTCAAATTTTTCCATAACATGAAACAGGAAACATGCAGATAAAATTTTCATCAAGTAATGATTAATTTTGTTCAACATACACTTTGGATTTCAAAACTTTTGGTAAATGACAGTATCAGCTTTTTGGATATCTTAGGTGTACTGGTGCTCAATTTGCCTTCTTCCCAATAAAATTCTAGATCAAATCGAAGCTATATTGTGGGCTTTTATCTGGCGTGGTCTGAACACTAACTGCACCAAAGCCAAGTTGGCCTGGAGTGACCTATGCCTCCCTAAACAGGAAGGAGGCCTGGGTTTAGGAAGAGCTAAGGATTGGAAGAAAGCTGCCATAGCCAGGCGTAAGAAGGATTGACTTGTGGATCAGATTGTGTCACAGTTATACGCTAAAACATAGAGATATCTGGTACTTTCAGCTCCTATGGACCTCTCCTGAACCTGGTCTAAGCTGATAAAGCTTGGGTCCAAAATTCAAGACTTTTTCTCTCATAAAATTGGCAATGGTAGAGATACTTGGTTGTATACAGATAATTGGATGCTTGCGGTTCTCTTATCAAGCTCTATGGCTCAAGACTCGTGCATAATGCTGTCAGTTCCCCCGATGCTAAAGTTTGTGATCTTTTGCACAATGTTAGTTGGTCTCTCCAAACTCACTGATCACAGGCTCTTAGAAATTTCCTTTTCCCAGTACTGAGGTTGCTGATCAGAAAAATATGGAAACTTAATTCCAATTGGATGTTCTCTATCAGTCTGCCTGGAATGACATTGGAGTTCACAGCCAGGTGGTTTGGTTTATTGGACACGTATTAAGTGTGCTGTTATATTGTGGATATTGTGCAGGAAGTCTTTGCGGACTAAGGATAAGTTGAAGTCCTGGAATATTGTGGTAGATGATATTTGCCCTCAGCGTATGCAAGCCCAAAAAAAAAAAAAAGACCACGTTTTCTTGACATGCACAGATATATGGTCTAGTGTCAATCATAAGCAGTATTTTGTTACCTGCAAGCCAACTAGCATGCAATCACCAACAACCAAGAGGACATTGAGCGCCCGCTGCTTTGACGAGACCTTGCTCCTGTGCCGGTCATAAGCCCTCGATACAGCCTTTGTGGACGGGGACACCAACTTGGAATGACAGACGCTGCACTCTATCATCCCGTTCTTCATCCAATTCGCTCCCACCCAAACCTCTCAGTCCATACACGTGCAAATCTACGAGAAAAATCAGCGTCAGACAAACCACACTAATAGCCCTGACTGAAAATCACTCTTTTTCATTCCACTAATTTCCTTTTTCTTGCCGTGTTTGTTTGCAAAGCAAGAACAACTAATCCGACAAAACCGACAATTCAGCTAAGATATTCACTACCTCAATGCAGAAATCACGCGTGCATTCAAAAGCACTGACCCCAACGATGTGATCCTGGTCGCCGGAGATTGGTTTTCCGGTCAGATCTGGATTATCCGGCGAGCAAAACCCAACGGCCGGTAGAGTTTGTTAAGGCCACGCAAATTGAGTCCCTTTTCAGATGCGAGGGATATGCAGAGAGAGAGAGAGAGAGAGAGAGGAATGGATGCAAGGCGAGGGGTTTGTTTAAATGCCAAAATCAAACATGTCTCCTTCTTTCTCTATAATATTACTCACACCTCCATCTTGCTTTGAACTCACAACAATCGATCAAACTAACATTTGCTCTTCTAGACGAAAGTGAATTACTAGCTTACTACAGTTCTGATCCAACTTCACCCATTGGAAAGCTGCATTAGCGACCATCTATTAGCGACGGTTGTGTGATCTTTCGTGATTAAAGTCATATGGATCGATGCTTATAACTTTCACTTACGCCTCCATCGATGGGATTACCGATGGTGATTTTAACCTAGTCGGTGGATATATGTTTTGTTTTCTTATTTATTGCTTATTATTGGTTATTAATGTCTATCTCTGTTTTAAGGTTGATCGTAACGCGCACTCAAAATTTATTGCAATTAATGACAAGCTAGAAAATAGTAAGATCTATGCATTATCTTTTTGCACTTACTTGAGTATGTTTAATGGTATCAGAAGCTAATTTTGAGTTGAAATCCGGTATGATTGCTTTAGAGGTTATTGTTTTGTATACTATGAATTTAGTATGTACACTAAAGTAACACCATCGGGAAAGAAAAAAAAAAAGAAATTTCTTTTCTTTTTATTTTGAACCGATCTAAAAGTAAAATCAGAACTTTATTCTTTTATTTTTGGTTCCATTGCACTTCTAACCACGTGTTTCTCTATAAAGATATCATCAAAAACTCAACCTCTATCATTAGCGACCATCTATTAGCAAGCGACAATTGTTTGATCTTTCGTGATTAAAGTCAAATTAAATATAGAATGGTGCTTATAACTTTTACTTACGTCTCGGTCGATGGGATCGCCGATGATGATTTTAACCTAGCTAGTGGATATATGTTTTATTTTCTTATTTATTGCTTACTATGGGTTATTAATGTCTATCTCTGTTTTAAGGTTAGTCATAACGCACTCTCAAAATTTATTACACTTAAAGACAAGCTAGAAAAGAGTATGATCTACGCATTATCTTTCTACATTTACTTAGGTATGTATAGTGGCATCAGAAGCTAATTTTGAGTCGGCCGATATGATTGTTTTAGAGATTATTGTTTGGTTTACGATAAATTTAATATATACACACTAGTAACACCATCGAAAATAAAAAAAAGAAAAAGAAATTTCTTTTATTTTATTTTATTTTTAACCAATCTAAAAGTAAAATCAGAACTTTATTATTTTATATTTGGAAAATTTACAAAAAAAAATACCCTTTGTGGTTTGGGGTAGTTGCAAAAAGACTTGTGTTGTTACAAAAGTTTCAAGGAGACAATTGAAGTTACAAATGTGTTGCAACCGTCAAGAAAACCGTCTATTTTAACCGCATTGGTAAATGCATCTAGAAGACAAGGATCACTGCTAAATATTCCCTTGTAACTCGTTTTTATCTCTTAGATACATCTCTTTGGACCATTATAAGCATTGAAACCTAAAAGACCAGCCATGAGAGCTCCTTAGAGAAGAAATTGAGTCATATCAACCTCCTTCAGCGTACTTGAATTTAAAGCTCAAATTAACAAATTAGAGAAATTGAAGGCATGATATGGTATCTTTTCTTCCAAACTGATTGTAATCTTTTATTCTTCTTCTAGTTCCCCCCCCCCCCTAAATGTTTGATGAAATGTCACATTAGCTGGGTCAATGTCTTCTTCAAGTATAACCAGACAACATGGGCATATGGTTGATATAAGATATTCATGAAAGTTTCTGTTTTTGTGGTAAGAGAGTTAAGATAAAAGTTGTTGAAGATAAGAAGAAAGCAAGCTGTGGGAAGCTTTTTTATGTATGTGACAAAGGAGAATGCAATTTTTGGGCTTGGTATCAACCCTATAATGCAAGCCAAAATGAGAAGAAAGAAAACATTAGGGGAAAATGCGTGGGTTTAGATGTTCAAATTTGTGGTTGTAAGTGCAATGAATTGGCTGCCAAACTTGAAGGAATTGAAGCAATTGTTACGGTTATGAAGTTGTTACTTCTTGGGGGATTTATGTGTGCCTTTTTTATGTTGTTCAAATGAATAATTACAATGATATTTATGTCTGGCTTTGTTATGAATATGTATAATGCAAATGATGGTTATGTTTATGCAATGCTTAGACTAATAGCAAAACTATATAACAAAGTCAACTGAAATCACAAGCACATAATATTCCATCTGTTATACACAAAATATTCCAACATATTGTATTTCAACACAGATTGTATTCCAAAATATTTCATTTGCTATATACAAAATATTCCATCTGCATAACTATGTTCCAAGAGTTTTGTTACAAAATGGACAATGCAACTATTGTACAAAATACATATACCTTTAGTCTTAGTAGCATCATATTACCCGTTTATTTTTCGGGTCACAAATAATTATTTTAAACTGCTTGAAAAAGTGCGGGATATTACAGTTCTATCCTAACAAAATACTCCAAGATTCTCAATCCAATCACTCTAATGTCCTCACTTCTATCACTTGTCTCTTCCAACATGTGCTTCAACCTTGTTCTTAACAGGTTTTGCAGTTGGAATAGGATGTATCTGTAATATCCCGCACTTTTTCGAGAAGCTTAAACTAATTGTTTGTGACCCAAAAAATATATAGACAATAATTTTGAACAATTCTCGGGTATTAGTAGAGTATGGAAGCTTAAAATGATTTTGAAGTCAAAATGTAATTTTGAAGTCAAAATGTAATTTTGAAAACTTTTGGGACCATTTTGTATATATAAAAAACTTTGCGGGCCATTTGGAAAATTTTGAAAGCTAGACATTACGTGTCAAATTTTGAGAAATAGATCATGAGGCCACCTCTTACTTAAATTTTTGGTAACTAATAATTTATTATATTTTATAAGAATTTAAAAGAAAAAGAAAAGAAAATATAAAGGAAATTTGGAAACAATAAAAGAAAAACAAGAAACAGAAGAAAGAAAGAAAGAAAAAGAACAAGAAAAACAGAGGAGCTCGCAGGAGGAGAAAATCAAGGAAGAACAGAAAGAGAATAAGAAAGAAGAGAAGAAGAATATTGAGAATAACCCTAAGGGAAATTCTCTTCCTCGTTTGTGCAAATTTTATTGTGAATCTAGTGTTGGTATTTGTGTTTTTTCAGGGGTAGTAGTGCGTGAGTGATGTACTAGGTGTGCGTAAGTGAGAAAGGGGTGGGGGAGTAGCCATGGGGTTGTTTCTGTGTGTGTGTGTGGGTGGGTGGGGTTTGTGTGCATTTTCGGTGTGTAATCGTGGGACTCTGTGTGTGCGCGCGCGCACGTGTGCGTGTTTTTTACTGTGTGTTTCTAGTGTATATTTAGGTGTGTTTTCAGGTTATCTGGGGTGATTAATTAATCTTGTGTGTGTGTGTTATATGGAGATGCTAGTATGCATTAGTGTGTGTGTGTGTGTGCGCGCGCGCGCGCGCGTGAAATGAGGTTGAGCAGTGTGTGTGAGTGTGTTTGCCGTGAGTGGGTGTTTCGGGTGTGTGAGTATGTGCATGATTGTCTGTGTGATTTGCATATAAGTGTGTATCATGTGTGTAATCTAAGTGTTCTAGTGTCTTCGTGTGTGTAGGTAAGTGTTTTAATGTGTGTATTTAATATAGCAATGTGTGTGTGTGTGTGTGTGTGGTATGTAATGGGTTGTGTGCGGCAGTGAAGTGAAGAAGAGAAGTGCGTGTGAATTAGGTGTAATAATGTGTGTTTGATTTGAATACTAACTGCTTTTGTCACTAAAGGGGGGTGAGATTAGGCAGTTTAATATGAATTTTTATAAATAGTTCAGATCAAAATTTGACAAAGTCCAAAATAGCAACACCCAATATTTTTACAAGACTAAAAATGTGAAAAAAATTGGGATTTTTTTATGTCCGTAAAAAATGCTAAATTAGGATGTCGATTAAAAAGAATTCTTAAATTATTTGACATAACAAACCAAGTTATTTTAACCTGTAAATTTTGAAGAAATCATATATTACTGAGATGTTTCATTTTCTAAAATTTCATGTCATTCTAAGATCGATAGCTATTTTTAGCGGACCGACTTCTGAGCGCTCGATCTGGATACTAGTTCGAGATTCTTGGGCAAAAATAATCTAAAATACTTTTTAACCTAAAAGTGACTTCGGGATGCTTAGAATAATGTTTTAGTGTGTTTTTGAGATTTTTTCGGTGCGGAAATCTCCAGGGGGTATTTTCATAATTTGCCACCAGGGGGGTATTTTCTTAATTTTATCTGTAAAAGGTATTTTTGGGTTAATTCACATACGGTAAGGATATTTCATTAATTTTACTTAAGGGCTAGGACGTTTTGGTGATTTAAGTATGAGGGGGATGTTTTTGGTAATTTTACACATAAAGGGCGTTTTGGTAATTTTACCTACCCGTGAGGGGCTTCATTCTGGGAGTATGCGGGAGTCAGTATTGAGTTTATGATATCATAGTGTAGACTATATTCTAATCATTTGATTGTTTCATTTAGGTTAAAGCCAAAGACTTTCCTGTTAGGATAATTTAGTTTCGGATCTAAGTAAGGGTTTCTATCTGAACCCTAGGTAAGGACTTCTGTTCAAACCCTAATTTTGATAATTTGTATTCGTAAGTATTCTTTCGATTTGCTTATGACTATTGTCGAACACTAAGATTTGCATTGATATCATCATGTTATTGCCAAGAAAATCCCAGTATTGGTTATTTGGATATTTTATCAATGCTCACTTGTTATTCCATGCGAAGCAAATTTGATAATTATTTACATTCTTTCTTCTGAATTGTTGTGCCTAAATTTGATAACTTTTCGTATTTGTTTGAGGCTATTCTTGAATCCTGAATGATGAATTGATATCAACATGTTTAAATGTAATCAAAACCCTAATTGATTTTAGTTAATTGAATTTATGTTGATGCTCATTTTTATTGCATGTCAAGCATTAAATTTCTTGTTGATTCTATGATTGTTATTTTCTGCGTTGATCTGAGAATTTGTTCTATGGGGAGACGTTGTAAGGGGTCTGAACCTGCGTAATTATGCAGGGCTAGTTCCTTGATCGATGGAAAAGGGTTAATTATTATACATCATGCATGTGTACTCTGTGCATTGCCTGAATAGCATCACTTCTGCCCAGGTTCAATATCTTTGAATTTGTTTACATTGTATCTTACAATGATTATTTTGAAAAATTAAGGTCAAATGAATGTCTTGTTAGCTGATTAAAGGGGATTGAGTTGAAACTCTTCCCTATATTGTGATCAAACTGTTTGTGATTGTATGAAAACCTTCCCCCTAAGGTCCTTTCAGGTATCTGTATTCGTTTTGAAATCCTTTGAAAATTCATCATTGCATTTTAAAATGATGGCTTTCAAAATGATTGTTTTGGTTTCTGTTTATGATTGTTAATAATCGTTTTGGAACCTGTTGTGATCGTTAATGTTTGTTTTGGTGTCAATTTATGATTGATTATGATCCTTTTGAAAATCGTCAACTATTTATGATCATTTGAAATATTTTTAAAAATTATCATCGGATGGACTCTTGAGTCATTTGTAATTCTTTCGGTTGTCTTTAAATGACTTTACTGAGCTCTCAAAAGCTCATCCTTCCTTTGACTCCCTTTTGCACGTAATAATCAACTGTAAAATGCTCGGGAATGGGTCTAGAATCTGTGTGAGATTTTGAAGAGCCTACCACTACTGTATAGTAAGACCCCTGCATCGTGCGGTACTGTTAACTCGTTCTATAAGAACTTGAGTTTGTAAAGAACCTAAGTTTAGTAGTTTAAGCAATGCTTTTTGAAATCTTGTATTTTGGAGAATTTGAGTTAATGTCTAATTAGATACTCTGAAGTATGTGTCAGTAATCAGGGTTTGATGTGATTTGATGTCAAGTGATAGGTCAACGTTCCGGGAGTTTGGGGCGATGGAGCTCCGTATTTCCAGGATATTACATATCATACTGCTATAAGCATCCAAGTAAACATCCTTACCATAGCAGTTGTCTACATATGTCTCAGGCCTCTCTCTATTCACAAATATGGCAATCACAACATGACAATAGGGTAACCCAGTAAGATCCCCCATCCTACAACTACAGGTCCTTGCAGCCAAGTTGACAATCCTGGTTTTGTTAAAATGTTTCACCTCAAACTCAAGTTGACCAGAATAGCTTGCAAAATAATTCCTAACTTCTACCACAATCTTGTCCAACTTTCTCACAATATTAGGACAGATTGCACCCTCAAATTTCTCCATCCCTTTCTTAATAATTTGTGTCATGTTCATCAAGCTTTTTCTAATCCACTCAGGCATGCTAACAATTGGCAAGTCTGTTGATTCAATAATGTATGCATTTAATGACTTACTTAAGTTATTAACTAGGGTATCATACTTGGCGTGGTGCTAGTAGGAGGTAATCCTAAACTCATGCATATCAGCCCAATGGAATGTCTTTCCAGGTATCCTATATGTCATTATGCTAGTAGGAGGTAACTCTAAACTCATACACATATCTAGCAGCTCCCAGTATGACAAGTAGTCAGTGTCACAGTCGAAAAATTCTACTTTATTTCCAGTCCAAAACCTATTGGGTGGAGTTGTAAAAACCCTCCCATCATGAATTTCTATAGTGACTTTGCCTTACATTCTTCCGATAGAAAAAAAAATTCAATATTTGTCTAACCTAAAGTATCTTTTTTAACACATGCTTAGATTAAGAAACAATAAGGTTGAATGCGGTTGGGGAAAAGAGGGACCATAATCAAATTAACAATAGTCACTAAACTGAAACACTACATAATACCGGGGGGAAGGGAGGGGGGACCATCAGTTGCATGAATATGCAGTTGACAAATTACACAAAAATCCTAGACTATGCAGAAACCCTAGATTACACAGAAACTTTATAATGCAAAAACCTAAATTTTAATAGAAACCCTGGGGTTTGAAATCCCAAAGTCTACAACAAGATGAATTAAGTAGAAACACTTAGGCCTGTGTTTGTCAAAATAAAAAAACATTTGTAATCGCACTTCGATTACGTAATTTCGTCTTCGATTTCCACCCGTTCCAGTTTGATTTGGTATATTAGCCTCGTGTTTGATCTTGTTCTGCGTTGTCGTCTTTGTTGTAGATTTCTTTATTCTTTGGTGATTTGGTGTCAAATTTTGGTAGAAAGTGGCGGCGTGAGGAACGAGAGGGTGAGAAATTGAGGCAATTAGATTGAATGTTAGGGTTTCACAAACTAGAGCAATGTGCTTGTATAGAAGGGGGTAGTTTAGGCAATTTGTTGATTCTGTAATGGGAATTGACGGGTGCAACACATTTGTAACCTCATGTGTCTTTTTGCAATTTTTGTAACAACATGGTTCTTTTTGCAACTAGTCCAAACCCCAAGGGTACTTAATGCAATTTTTCCTATCGTTTTGGCTTCATTGCACTTTTAACCATGTGCTTCTCCATAAAAATATTGACAAAATCCCAACTTCCATCTATTAGCTGCCTAAACACTAAAAAGTTTACCATGTGTTGGAACCGTTAGATACTAAAGGTGTCGTAAATTTGTCAAAGAAGAAGGGCAAATCTGCTAATTCAAGTCAATTTTAAAAATCTATTTTTCTTCCATCATCAGTAATTCCTTGCCACCACTGCCAATGCCAACGCATAACCACGTAGCCCCACCACCAAAAATAAAATTTCCTCACTCTTTTGTTTCCTCGTCATAAAGTCATAACAATCATCAGCTTCACGATTCTTATCAGAGCACCACTACAATAACCGATCACGTTCATTATCACCAAACTTTACTAACACTAACCCAATATCTCCTAGAGCGCAATTTACGAACCAAAATAATAAACGCTGCATCAAAGTCCTAACTAAATAACCTATGTTTCCATAAACACATCACAACCATAGCCTAACACCACCACCACCATCATGATTACGACCACTAACATTATAATCACACAAAACCGACCATCACCTTTGCACGAGACGTGGCCTTCAAAACTCTTCCCACTTGAATCAATGCGGCAGTGACGACGACAACAAAATGTTTTCCAGATCTGCTATTTACGTGGACATAATTTCTCCAATTTCTTGTGATTGTAGATCTAAGGGTATTAGTCAGCAAACCTATCCCTTGGTTGGGGGCATTCGTACTGGCTTTTGGTGATGTTCATTAATGGCAATGGTGATTGTGGTGGTCGCAGCAAAGCAAAGGGCAGTGATAGTACAAAAAAGAAGATTATGAAAATAAGATCTAGCAAATGAGTCATCCTTGTTGACCTTGTGGTCTACATTCCTGATTTTGATAATTAGGATCATTCACTTTTGCAAGTCTAATTTGTATGGTAAGCAATATTTCCTTAGACGGGGGATTTGGTCTGCATCCTTACCGAAAACACAGAAAGACTTTTAGACCGGTTTTGTAGCCCTAAAAGATTAGCAGGCAAGGACTACCGAGGATGTGAAAAACCTTAAGAAGAAGGGTAATATAGAGCAGGAAGATGAGTCTAAGGTAAAAAAAAAAAAAAAGAACGGCAATAAGGAGAAAGACGAGAGTTTGAATGGCAGTATGAGTTGTGAGACGAGGAAAGAAAACCCATTGCCCCAGAATGAAAAGATAAGTTGGCCGCACTTGAATCCCAAATTGCCTAAATGAGAAGCGTAGATAACCCAATGGACCTCAATGCCCACACCCTGAACCCTAAAGACCGACTGTCACCCAAGTGTAAGATGCCCAAGATAGACAATTTTGATGGATCCACCAATCCCAAAAATCCATGTTAAGGTGTACATGAGTGCGTTGCCCCCTATGGAGTCAACCAAAACTAGCTAATCCAAATCTTCCCGTGCACCCTGACAGGAGCCCCCTCTCAATAGTTCCTCACCTTGGATTACGAACGTAAGCAGGAGCCAAGGGAGTCGGTATCCGCATTCATAATGAGATGGAGAAAACAAGGCTATACAAATGGTAAACCGCCCCATGGAAGAAGAGCAAGTCAACATAGTGAGGAACAATCTATAGCCGATATACCACAAGTATATCTTCAGACATTACCGTACATTATTCAAGTCTTTGTCGGGCTCTCTAGTGCAACATGATCATTCCATCAACAAAGGGACAATTTCTCGAGAGGCAAAGCCCAAAAGTTATCGAGCCTATACAAGAAATTCTAATGCCCAGCCTAAGCCCCCCAGTACAAATAACGTCAACATTGTCCGAGCACATAAATTTGTATCCTGTGAAGCCAGTATTGAACCAAGGCAGAAGTTTAATCCATTGATTGCTCCATTACCAAAGGTGTTTGAGCAATTGATGCAGAAGGGTATGGTATCAAAATTACCCCAGCCCTACTCCCCCACTGCCAGTGATACCTAAAGGGAATGATGTCTAGGAATTTTTTGCATACCACCAACGAAAAGGCCACCCCAAGGAGAGATGCACCCTCTGACATGTTATTCAAGACCTTATCGATAAGTGTGAAGTCTCCCCTTCTGCCAAGCTCAACATAAGAAAGGAAACCTTGTTAGCGCATAGGGTTAATATTGTTGATAATGTTCTCCGAGTGCTAGATCCTTCTACACTCATAACAACAGTCGATCAGTTTGTGAATGTTTCATCTGTTTCTATTTATGATCCATTATCAGGATTTTATGATGTAATCTCTTGGAAAGAGTTGATGGAAGGTGAAGCCTTCTTTTTGGAAGAGGAAGACTACAATGAGGCTATAAGCTTTGTATTCAGGCCCAATTTTGTCATGTTACATTTGACAAGGTCTGATCTGTAATACCTTGAAAATGCCTTAATTTAATCTAACTGCGAATTAGATTAATTGAGGCTGTTATTTGTTTTTATCAATAGCATTATTTTATTGATAATCAAGTATTAGAATTTAAATGAGGGGTAGTTTGATTTTTGGGGCCAAAATACAATCTTTATACAATTTTATAAAAGTTGTGGGGTCTAAGTGCAAACATGAAAAGTAAAGGGAGTTTAAAGCGTAATTTTGCAAAGTAATGGATGTGTAGCACCAAGAGGTGTCGTGAGGGGGAGCGGGAAATAGTGAGACACTTCTGTTAGCCCTATGGTTGGATAACCTAGGCTTACATCTTGTTTTGATGATAACTACACATTGATTATGTTCTAATGTGTGTTTTGAGTGGATTCTTAGTAGATATATACATGACACTCATGAAGACACATTTGAGAAGTTGGATAGATGGATTGAAGCCAAAGAAGCTTAAAGTTATAGTGGACATACTATGGAAGCTTCATCAAGTCCTATGTCAAAGAGCAAGAAAGAATGCAAAGGCTAAGTTACTACGATTATGATTGGTCTTTACTATTATGTAACTAGTCTTGGTTTGATGGTTGGATTGATGACTATGACCTAAAAAGACCTTAGGACACCTTGTGCATTGCATGTGAGTTCATAACCTTTCACACAAGTGTGGTTCTTGAAAATGAGTGAACTTTGGAGCTCACTCAGATTTTCTCAAAACCTATTTTGGTGCCAATCTTTTCATATCTTGATAAAACTTTTCATTAGCTTTCCAACGCAAAAAACGGCACCTCAATCGATTTTTCTAGAGAAAGTTATGCCCAAAATAGGAAAGGGGGTTCCGTGAGGCAGCTGATAGGCAGTAGGGTAATACAGTCGACTGTATTTGAATCCAGTCGACTGCATTCCAATGTAGTCGACTGCATTGGTCAAAATTCAGTTCCAACGGCTATTTTCGAGGACAAAACTCCAACGGCTATTTTCGAGGGATTACAGTCGACTGCATTGGGAATACAGTCGACTGCAATGGCAGTTTTGCCCATATTTTGCCTCTAACGGCTATATTTCATTTTCTCTCTATATAAATGATTTGGGGCTTCATCATACACTATGGAAACCACATTCTAAGCCTCCATTCATTAGAGAAACATCAAGGCTCATAGATTAAACTTTTCTCTCTTCATCTTCATGATTTTACATCATTAAAGAGAGCATCTTTGTGAGCAATTCTTTGATTGAGAGTGAGCATTCTTCAAGTCATCAATTCTCTCATCTCTCTATTGTACTAGAGCTTCATTTGTACTCATTTCCTTTCAAGAGGGTTTCTTTGTACACATTTGATCTTTGTAAAAGGATTGTGATCAAGGCTTGGGTTTGTCAAGTCTTGGGTGAGCTTTGTGGATTCAAGGCTTGTGCTTGGTGTGGGGATATCACCAAGTGTTGTAAGGGTTTTGATCTTGACCCGGAAGAAGATTGTTGCTAGTGGATTCTAGTGCTCTTGCAAGGGACTTCCTTGAAGAGGTGGATGTAGGCTTGAGGGTAATTCAAGCCGAACCATTTAAATCTCCTTGTCAAGTATCTCTAACTCAATCTCTTTACTTATTGCTCTACAATTGCTTGAGATTGTGTAGTTAGCATCTTCATTGAAGTATTACTTGGTTTGATTGAGTTTCATGATTGTTTCTTAGTTTAAATTCCTCATTATATTTCAAAAACCCTATTCACCCCCCCTCTAGGATTGTTTTATTGGTTTCAACTTCCTACTTAAAAGGAGGTGACTCATTAAAATAAAATATGGGGTTATGTGGGATTAAAACAAAAGGGAAAAAGGAAGAAAAGAAAAGAAAGAGAACCCAGTTTGGCCAAGGAGAAAAGTAGGGAATAAAATATGGGGTTATGTGGGATTAAAACAAGAGGGGAAGAAGAAATCAAGCTAACGTGGCTCCAAGATAAACTGTGCCCTCATAACTGTGGAAACCTTGAAACTCTTGACCACGCAATGCTGTGCTGCCCCCGTATCCACGAAATCTGGAAGAAGATTACGACGCCACGTGCCTATACTCCTTATCGAAACTCTCCTTCCCATATCTGGTGACGTCAACTTTTAAGTCTTCATTACCCTCCGGAAACTCAAACTACTCCCTTGACGATGGTTTTTGGGTTTCACCTCTACGCGATCTGGAACAATCGCAACAAACTAGCTCTATTACAAACTACTTTCCCTCAACACGCAGACCTCATCTGGGAAGCTACTACCTGAGCTAGAGACTACCTGTTCTTTGTTGATTGACCGAGCAACACTATTCTCCGCTTCTTAACCCACCACATCAGATGGTGCCACCCTTCTGGCAGGATGGGTCAAAATTAACACTGACGGCAGTGCCAATAAAAATAAAAGTTGAGCAGGAGGATGGGCTATCCTAGGAAACGCAAATAGTTGATGGTTCACGGGATGGTCTCAAATACTCTATAGCTTCAACAGTCAAACACCAAAATGTGGGCCATTTGGGATGGGCTTCGCCTCACTTGGTCTACAAACCACAGGAAATTCTTACTGGAGATCGACAATATGAATGTGGTACACTATCTATTAAACGATATCCCCCCAGCCCCTTTATTTGGCATGCTTATTAATGATTGAGGGCTCTCCTTAAGCGTATTTGGCAGGTGCATGTTTCACATGTCTACAGGGAAGCAAAATTTTGTGCGGACCAATTGTCAAAGCTGGTGGGTGATCATCAGATTGACTACCAGATATGGAGGCACGAGCCAATCTTTTTGTTACCATTTCTGCAAAATGATGCTAATGGATGAGTCATCCTATGATGTGCGATTCAAGTTTGTGTGTCATAAATAAAATATCTTCTGTTTCCCAAAAAGAAAGAAAGAATGCTTCTATTATGCAATTACGTTGTATGCCTTGGTTTATACACAAACATATCTACACCTTGTTCCAAGAAAGTGAGTAACATGTAACTCATAGTTTGATTGTTTTTAATTTAGAAGAGACTACTTTTATCATGTAAAATACAAATTTGTCACCTTACTTAAAAGTTCAACGCTTGTCATTAACATATCTTATTAGGGATAAAAAAAAAGGTAGAAAAGCGTGTAGGTAAAGTAAAGAGAAGAGCGTTTCTCTTTTAATCTCCACTTTTAGTAAAGGCACTTCTTTTTCTCCCTCTACTTGATATGTTTGAGCCACTGGCTTTGCCTACCAGTTTTCATGCAAGTGTCATAATTTTGGTCATGATCAACCTATTTTTAACATTGCATTGTACACGCACGTACAAGCAAGCAAGCACACACGTGACGATATAAGGGGCAACAACTGTATAAAGACGCATTGGCACTTTAGCGCACTTTGCACACAAATTGTTTATGTCTGTTTACTACTTTAAAAATAACACTCCATCCATCCCAAAATGAAAATCTAGAACGCAATTTATTCCGTGCCATAATAACATGATGCACATCAATAATCCTTCTACAAAGACTAACAATTGTTACTTAACAAACATCACATTCAGTCTTAATGGGAAAAAATGAATTACAAGCATTAAGTAGAAGGCCAAAAGTGAAATATGAACATTTATTGTTACTTTAAAGAGTAGCAACTCATTGTCCACAAAAAGTAGGCATTGGTTGGAAGAGAGGGAGTGAGCAGTAATCGCCTGAATTATCTTGGAAGGCAAATCTATTGTAACCCTTAATAGTTACAAGAGGAATATTATGTCCTATGACAGCGCGTGCAACAATTGATAACAATTAACAGAGACATTTTTATATTTCCATGCTATAACTTTTTCTTCCAAAAAGTTTGTCCTTCTTGTGTAACATATGTATTAGCAAATGAACAAATTTTGGCTGTCAAGTAGAAGGAATCTTTATCCAACTCTTTATATACTGACAATTATTAGTTACCAAATATTTTTTGTGACTTTTCTGCTAACACTTATAGCGATAATTCTTAACAACATTTTTTTAATATCACTAAATAAAAGTCACTAAAAATATTTAGTAACTAGTAATAGTCGCTATATGAGGGATAGGAGGAAGATTCTTTCAATCCAGGTAACAGTCAAAATTTTCTTAGCAAATTATAGACTATTATTTTGGTTGCTCTGAGTCAGAGACTTGTTGAATTTAGTTTTTTGGGTAAATAGTGAAAGCCGTAATAAAGGGATTTACAAAACCGTCATAACTGTTTGACATTTAACTAAATACATAACCAACTTAATATTTAAAGCTAAAAAAATGTGTACATTAGTAGAGTCTGCGAATATCTAATTCAAGAGCAGTCTATTTCGTAGATAGTCTTGACCTTGCTTTACATGTAAAACTAGCGAGTGATACTGCTTCAGTTAGTAATCTTTTACTTCGAAATAATATGTAGGAGTGAAAAACAGCACTAACATAACATGTATCATATAACATTAGCGGCAGCGCTTTACTAATCTTTTTTAGTCTTATCATCTGATCGAGCAAACGTTTTGAATTGATGTACATTATGATGTGCGTGAATTTTTAAAAGTTCGCTCTTATGATGCAAAAGGATCCGTTGAATCATAAGAAAAGGCTATTGAGCCCTTTCGTACTTCTAAAGGCTTCATGACATAGGTTTTACTCAAAATCTCTAATGGTGTTATTGGAACTTACACCCAACACGATAATTCTTGTCTGATCTCTTGGTCGGTGACAGGAAGTTGAGTTTTTAAGTCTTTAGTGAACTATCAAACTACAAATCTGTCTGGTCTTCTGGCGGCATGCCCGTACATGCTATTCTATTTTCCCTTTCTTTAGGTTTGTACTGACCGTTGATGAGATCCTTTAGTTGAAGCATCTATATGGTCACTAAAGACATTCCGAATGTTAAGGGTGGCAATGGGCGGGTTGGGTTGGGTCAAAGAACTGAGGATCAACTATGGGTTGAGTCAGAAACGAGTCAAGCATGACTTGGGTTGGCACAGGTTGAGTTAAAAACGGGTCAGTTGCTCGTACCCGACCCGAATCATTTAAAAGTCCCCTTTTTTGGTGCTTTTTTTATTTAAAAAAATGTAATTATTGTTATTTTCAAGGTGGTATTTTGCATCCTAACTCTATTAAGACATATTGCACACTAAACCTACTAATCCTTGTTCATAAAAGGAAAGACATCACTTTTACATAATTAAAATTGCATGAAGATAAAAATAAGACATTGCAAATTAAACCAACTAAATCTTGTCAAGGAAAAACATCACTTTTACATAATTAAAATTGCATGAAAATAAAAAACATGACAATCTGTCAGAGTGATATTTCCACACAAGACAAATCAGCACCAAGACTGGCAAGTAGCAGCATATCATCAGGATGAAGGGATGCTTTTTGTGCATACTAATGACCTACATTTGAGCTGCAATTAGAAAGATTCTCTGGCCAAAAGACTACAAAACCAGAAGTTATTAGGTCTTATAGAAAAAGAAGAAAAGATAAGATAAGATGAAAAGACCTTGTGTTTACATACACATCAATCAATATTGCAAACAATACACCAGAATCAGCAACATCTTGTAATATGGCACCTGCAGCTTGCCTCGTTGCATAAGCAAGGGAAAGACAATCTCAAAGCATCTAAGGCATTTTGGCCTGCAAAAGAATATTTCAATATCGTCTATTTTGACCACCTTCCCAAATATCCATCCTTGGCCTCTCGATTCAAAACAGCTAACTGCACTCTGTTATACAACTGATAAACAAGAATGTAATTTACAAGCTTCTAAATGAGTTAGATTGACAGAAAACTGATAAAAGACAACAATCCTCAACCAAAGGAACAACTAAGAAAGAATTCCATGAATTTGTCTCCTAAAACGAAAAGAAATCTGTACAATACGATCAATTCCTGAAAAAATAAATTTCTGTTATTTGAGTTAGAAACACTCCTCAAGCTCGCAGATACCCAGCAACCTCATCTCCACGCCTCAAAGACTTGATTGCACCAACCACCACACACCCTCACAATCCCTACAATATGCTTGTTGCTAGATTTTGGATTACCTAAAGCAGTCAAAAATGCTGCGGTGAACAAACTGTTCACCTTCAGCTAGATGACTTTCTAGATATCCAACAAACACACTCTACCGTAACTTCTAAAAGATCATCTTTCAAAACAGACACTTGTAGCTTAAGTTATTACTTATAAGAAGTAAAACTACTCCGTTTACATATGTCTTGTCTTGGGATAAAGAGAAGTCCAATAGCCCAGCTTACCCCACAATCTAGTCCGTTTAGTATTTAAACTTTATATACGAAGACACACAATCTAGACCAGATAAGTACCAACACTGAAAGCATTCAGATGACTTTATGCAATGAAAACTTGAACTGCTTCAGTGAAATATGAGACGGCACATACAATCATACCCGAAACTATCTATTAATCACTATAAACGGATATTATCAAACGATATAAGATGTAAGTGCTACATCTAAGTGAAATTTATTATCAACGATATAAGATGTAAGCATTGCATCTAACTGAAATATTCATCAGAAAAGAAAGCAAATAAGAAGAAAGTAGATGTTCAATATGCATTGGCTCAAGTACCTCAGGTTTGTTCCTCGAAGGGTATTGACTCTGTAAATGACATCTCATGTTAGACGTGCCATGAGAACTACTAGCAGTGTAAACCTTTTGGTAGTATCTGCACTCTGAGACAACTTTACCCTCTTCCTGTTATAAAAATTCTACACTACTGACTTTGTTATTCCGTGAGCTTCTTCAAAGTCCAAAGTATCCTGCTCGGACGTAGTCGACATTCTTTCAAATAGAGATTTAAATTACTGCCAACAATACGAAAACAAGGTAAAAGTTCTCTACATATGCAACATGAACTGGATTTGATAGATTTTGCTAAGATGCAAAACATGTCTCTAATGAAAAGGACATGTACATGTCTAAGGGAAGTGTGCTAGAAATTAATGTAAAACAGTGTTATTTATATGTGCATTAATTTGTTAGCCTTGAACTACTCAACAAACAAACGAAAGAAAAAGCTAATAACAGTCATTTTTTCCTAGAGCGTCCCACTTTGCATTCATGATGTCCAAGCCTAGAGAATTTGGCTTCTAGGCTGATGAACTCGAGAAGAAAGCAAGTGAAGTCCTGAAATTACAAGGACAAAAAACCTCACAAGTCATAAAGAAAAGCAAGTGAGTTCAGTGCAAATGAACCAGCCATTTCCTGTTCCATGGTGGCAACTTTGTCCCTCAACTTACCAATACAAAATAACGTAGAGGGGGCTGGGTTGCATCACATTCAGATGTGCCATAGGCGGAGAATGGACACATGAAAAAACCTCTTGAAAAGGGTTACTCGTTATTTTAGCGACGATTTTAAAAGTCTATAATGACTATGTTAACTATTCTAACAATAATTATAAAGTTCTAATGATTAAATTGATATTCACACATTACTACCCAGAAAAAATGGGTATCAACGGTGATCCTTCAACTGTGCTACACCACCAATGAAATGTGCTGCAGGTCGTAGTACATGGTCAATGACGAGGGAAAGAAGGAAAATATGGTCCGGTGGGTACTCGGGTCATGTAGATTCTACTCTGATAAGTTAATCATCACAGGATCTGTGGGAGAAGGAAAAAGTGGTCATATATATTATACTCTGATGGCTTTCAGTCCGCCTAATATAACCAAATGCTAATAACAGTCTTTTTTCCTAGAGCGTCCAGGTAGGAAAGAAAAAGCTAAAGCTCAAATTTATGGTATTATTATTGTCATTCCAACAAACAATCGATGCCTTGAAGGTAAGTTTGTCAAACCAAGCACCAAACACCCATTAGCTGTCCAGAAGAAAATAATACTTGATAAAAGAGAAAGATTTAGAAGCGGAGAAAATAGGAACATAGGCCGTTGGCGACAGAGAGAGGGACTCCAGTGACGGAGAGAGGCAGTGCAGATGGTGGTGGTCATCTCGGTCGAAGGTGCCGCTAGGATGCGGCAACGGAGAGAGGCCGCCGGCGATGATCTACAAATCTGTTGGGTTCGGCGACAATCTACAGATCTGTGAGTCTTGTGACGGCCGAAGTGTTGTTGGGTAGATTTTTTGGGGTACTTTCTTTTGTTTATATATAATGACCCATTTGGACCCGGGGTCGAGCCACCCAACCCACCATTACCCTTATTTATCTCAGCAACCCAAATCTGACCTGCAGGTCGAGCCACCTACCCGACGGGTCTGCTTGGGTTGACCCTTAGAAGCCGAAAACAAGTGGGTTGGGTTAGTTTGGGTTGCATAGGTTGGGTCATATTTGCCGGCCCTAATTACGGTTCGTCCTTAAATGTATAAGTGAAGCTCAAATAGCTTCTTTTAGAGCTCAATCATTATACCCCGTCTACAAGAGCAAATATGATGATGCACATGAACTGCACATTTTGTGACCAAAAGCTAACTATACAGCTTGCAATCTTCAAAGTCTAAACAAAGAAAAAATAGTGAAACCTGAAAGTACGATGGTTACTATGCCAGGTTGACAAAACGATGGCATCTATACTGTATTTATGCTATATTTAACACTTGTGTCATTTGGTAGCTGGTAACAACAATTTGGCGATACGGAATTATCAGCCCAGAATATTGACATTTGACGTCAAAATTTAATTTGCTAATGAAAAAAATACTTTAAATACAAAACAACATTCTAAAAAAACTTTGGAATTCATTCCAAAAGATACCGAATATGATACCATAAAACACTGATATTGCTAATTTTATATCTGCAACACGCATCATCACGTATGCCATGAGTTTGAACCACAAGATATACATTCTTGATCACCAAGTGAGAGACTAGAAAGTTAAAGAGGAAACCTAAGCAGATTGGTTGAATGGGAGAAATGATATTTTTCTGCAACATGGAGAATGGAGTAGCAAAATAGTAAAGTATGATGGACACTTGACAAACATGTCTCGATGGAAGCCATTTTCAACTTTACAAGAATATGCACAATAAGCATTTAGGAATTTAGGACGTTATTTGATTCCGATTGAAGCAACCATTTTCTTCGAATATTTCTTCAAAATGACTGATGTTGTAGCAATATGAAGGTAATTTTATACTTCTTCAATTTCGTATTTTTAAGTAAAACTCCATGACAACTAGTGTGGATAAAAGAAAGCGTAGGCATAATTAGGGAGAAAGACCCAACACACCCACGGGTGGACAACCGAAGTAGAATTTGACAGCATAACAAGTCATGTATGCAGGCGTCGGAAAAGAAACGGAAGGCCACGCATTTGATTGCAAAACCTGATTCTATGTAGGAACCAAGCATGAACATGACAACTCCCTAAGCATAAGACATATAAAGATCTCACATGCCCTCGAAAGTGGTATTAGCAATACGCGGGCATTTGGATTTGCTCGTCTTTTACGAGGGCTTCCACGAGGACAAAGGCGGAGTGGTAGCAAACTTCCAACTCTGTTTCAGAAAGTCTCCTGAATACCTCTCACCCTTGATCAGGGAAGCAATAGTTTCGAGCTCGGCCATCTCCTCGGTTGTTAGCTTTACATAGACAGCTCCAACGTTCTCGTTGAAGTTTTCAATCTTGGTGGTGCCAGGAATGGGAACCACGTCATCTCCTTGGTGAAGGACCCATGCCAACGCTAGCTGCGATGGCGTACATCCCTTCTTTTCTGCCATTTCCTTAACCCGCTCGTACGCACTTGTGTTATGCTGTAGATTCTCGCCTTGGAACTTCGGCACAGTCTGCAAGAGAGATCATACATACTTTAACACCGAGAAATAACAAATCTGAATAGCATATGACCTAACTAAGGTCGTATTCATTTTTGAACACTTCGCCAGATTAAAGACTAAGCGTTGCAGCCACACTTAGCAAGTATATATAAGCAGTTGAAGTCTACTTTCATTCTTTCTACGTATGCATTGGACCGGGGACTTTCCAGGAAGCCATATCGTACGGGCATGTGGCCATCTATTCAACAGTTCGTGAATGAGGAATCTCAGCCCTGATTCCTCATTCACAACCAAAAAGACAGAAAACCAAAAGGTGTCGACACACTAAAAAAAAGTATTGACATACGAGAGCTGTGCAGTTCGCAATTTTAACAGTGAGTGACATTCCAATTAAAGTGATGCATGTGTAATAAAAGCACAGACCCTTCGAAAGTCATTTGAGGTTAAGTTCTCAGCCACTTTTGGACCTATAGCAAAGAATCCCTTTCCAAGAGGACTGAATGGAACAATTCCGATGCCAAGCTCTCTGCAAAACACAAACAATAAGAATGGTACGTTAGACGTGTGATCTGTAACTTCCTTCATATATCAGCTAGAATGGCATGTGCAAGATATCCCTCCACCTGCAAGTCGGAATAACTTCCTCCTCTGACTCTCTAGTCCACAAGGACCACTCTAGCTGTACAGCCGTCAATGGATGAACAGCATGAGCCCTTCTTATTGTGTCAGGTGAGGCCTCGGACAGACCTATAGTCTTCACTTTACCCTCTTCAACCAGCTTCTTCATTTCACCCACCTAGAGAAATAAAAGATTTTGTAAGTCGAAAGTTAACACGACGTAAATAAAAGATCACCACGAAACTCCAGAAAAAGCGAAATCTTTTACGAGATTAACAAAACAAAAAGCAGATGTATTTTTCAATATCTTTCTCTGAAAAACAATTGAAACTAACAGCAGAAAGGTTCAAACGAAGTCGAAACATTTCTTTTTTTTTTTGCTCTCAAAATGAAACTTTGGTCCATACAGATGGGATAAGAAATTAAGCAGTCAGATTTGTGACTTTCATATGGTGTTGTGTGGTGGGCACCTCCTGAAATCATAATAACAAGTCACAGCAATGCTTATCAAAGAGTTCAACCTACTTATGCCATGAGTAAAAGATTATCCCCAAGTTTGAACTTATATGCAAGTTGATGATTTCATGCAACAGGACCACAAATAAATGCGGAAATTGACAGATGAGAGACACTTGGCTTCTCCTGACGCACCTTAGTCACATCACTTGGTCCACTGTCCAGAATCATGCACCTTATTAAGATAAAGCTGTACTCCCAATTAGCATATGCTTGACGTATCCGTTTTTCTTTGAATTTCAGATGGCGTGGTAATTAAATAGTTTTGGGCCTTTGAGTACTAGGAAGACCGAATGAAATACTAGGGGAAGAAATCAAATGATAAATGCCAGAAGTTAAATTCATCGGTCTAAGAGGGAACCATTTAGCACAATAACTCAAATTATTTAGTTACGGCCAAGCTCCTAAACTAGAGCTGATGGTAATCTTAGCCCTTTTCTATGTAAGTCAGCATACAAGATTGCGGAAGTTAATTTAAGTTGGGCCATGTTATATGTCAAAGCACACCTTATTTATGGTTATGACTTATGTAAGTTGGATCACATTCCTGACGGGTCATAATTTTCCACGGTTTCCGAGCACTAAACTTTTGCGAGGATTATATAGCAAAGCAGGCGGTGGATCAGCGTCATGATTTCTACCTATGAGATTACGTCCGGATCTTTTTGCCACCTTATGTCTTTGGACAGTCACCCCACGATGTGTGACTCAAACAGTTGCTTAAATAAATACAACTCTCCTGTTTTTCACAAAAAAAAAAAAAAAGTTCTGACTTTAAGATGGAGTTGTAAGTACACGCTTTGGCAACAAGAGGTCCAAAAAGGCGTGGTTCTAAGAAGTTATTCACCCCTATTATGTTTATGATGATGATGATGATCCTCAAATGCCAAATTTTAGATAGCAAAGATTTTTTCTTTAGATCAAACAACATATTCTTTTAGCAAAACTACCAAGCCTCATATTTTCAAGTTATGGGAAACACTCACTAAATCAGGATATTTCCCTCGCTTCTTGTTTTGATTGTTTATAAAACAACGAATGCTTTTCCATTCCATGATAAAAATTCTCAACCACTAAGGTGTGAATGGAAATTCTCACGGAAAAAACTGTGAAAAAAGTTCTAGTAAGAGCACCATCTTTGCCTTAAATAATAAAGGTGAGCACCAAACTATTCTAAAGATTGGGACAGCTCAAATCGATCCAATCTGAACCGTCCAACATATCTAATCGTTCAGTTTCACATTCCTTACCTGACATTGATTTGGTTGGTTCACAGTTCACCTTTTTGAAAACGATCACAAACTGAACCGAACCGACCTATGATATATTAATTTATTTTTAGTGACATTAATTAATAACTTCTCATGCATGCATGATACTAAACAAATTCAAATAAACAAAACCTTTAAAATTAAATGAAACAAAACTAATGGAGGAAGTTGTAAAACAAAAGTTTTGTCTAGTGATCAATATCTCTTAAATATTTCATTCTTTCTCGTACATCAACGACAAAGACATAATTAAGGTTTTATTTTCATATATGTGAAATAATACTTAGATCTTATGTTAACGCGAGCATTTAGATATTGAATGTAACAAGATTATGTGCAATTTAGAGAAAATAAAACTTCAGATTGAGTTATAATTAGATCCAATAGTACGTTTGCGAAGGGACAGATTTTTTTATGGACATAAAACGATCCAAACAGACCAAACCGAACCTTTAAACCGACCGTCCAAAGCAACAATGTTTGGTTCAGTTCGATTTCAAAATTTTCCAAATTGAGGGCAAACGGTTTAATTTACGGCCTGACTCCCGAAGCAAACATGCTCACTCCAAGTTAATAATACCGCTTTATGTAATAGATGGATGAAAGGGCTTAACAGTGGGATAGAATTGCCCTTCCTAGTACGAACTGCAAAGTCTTTTAGTTTGCATCAAATACGTTGTACCACATCAGATTTATCATGTCACAAGCAAAAGAAAAGAAAAGGCCGAACCGTGATTTCAATTGGAATAGTGGTGTCGATACGATGCACGTAATAGAGATCGATGCAGTCAATCCCGAGGCGCTCCAAGCTGGCCTCGCAGCAAGCTCGCACATACGCGGGATCCCCCTGAACCACCGGTTTGCCATCCACAGCCCTTGCCCCGAATTTAGTGGCCACTTGCACTTTCTCTCTGAACCCTCCCTTCAAAGCCTGCACCCACCGATAGCCCTTTGTTTATAGACTAGAACAGACTAGCACAAATGACTAAAATAGAAGATCCAACCCTAAGCTTTAAATTAAAAATTGACTCTTACAAGGATTTGCTTCATCCGAACTAGTTATTTCTAGATGGAATTTTAGCACACCATATTCCCTTTTCAAATCCCTCGTAGAATTTAGAAAATCCATCTTATCAGTATCCAATGTATTGTCGGTGAAAGTGAAATCCTTATTTCAATTACCTCATCCAAACACATTCTTATCGATTAGAAAATCACAAAATGCATTAGAGTGCATCAAAACTTTTAAAATTATTACTACGTCAATTGAAAACCATTTTCCGTACATATGTAACCCAAAACATGACTTTTTGACGAAATTTCAGTAAGATATTTGCACGGAGTCAATAAATAGAAATCAAATCATATCATATAGTATCTTTTTTTAAAAAACATGGAAACGAGAACCAAAGAAATGGTAACCAAGCGAAGCGTAAGATATGAATCGAAGTATCGAACCGCAAAAGATGGTACTACAAATTAAAGGGGTACCTTGCCGATGAGGATCTCATTGGTGTGGGGTCCGTAGACGTCGGAGGTGTCGAAGAAGGTGACGCCGTTTTCGATGGCGTGGTGGATGACCTTGATCATCTCCGGTTCGGGTTTCGGGAGGCCATGGCTCCACGACATGCCCATGCAACCCAGACCTATAGCCGACACATCCAAACCCTGTGAACCCAGTATCCTTCGAGGCACTTTTGCCGCCATTCTTCGCTTGCTTTCTTCAACCTTCTCCGCTCCTGCAAAAGAAAAGATGGCTACTGTACGCAGAGCAATTGAATTGCAAAAGCAGTGGTCAAGGAGGAACGTGCTTTATAGGCGAAATAATAATACTCCCTACCCTAGTGGATATGGATATGAACAGAAAAGTTGTGAAGGAGGCGACTGTTCAACTTTATGGCAGTAATGTGCGATTCTCTTACGTCACAGGCTACCTCATGTGAGATTTTTTCTTAGGAAATGTACTCGGTGGGTGGGCAGCAAGTGAAGCTTTTTGAATTTTCTAAGTTCGTTTTTGACTTTTTATTTGCCAGAGTCAATGGACACAGAGAAGTTTAACGATGAAGATTTTCTTTAACTGCTTTAAAGGAAACCGAATGCTACCGAAAAGAGTCCAACTTGAGACCACGTAGAGTAGAGCGAGAACACTAATGCTGCTGGTAATAATTATTATAGATATGCCTAAACAACAAATGGCACTAAATAAAGAATTTCTCGCCGTATGTATACCGTGTAGCAAGACTCACATGGGCTTCAAAGCAGCCAAGCATTGTCAAGCACACATAATTTTTGTATAAACACTTGTTCAATCATGCTTGTGTGAGAGAGTCACTTCAAGCTGTTGTGTGATTCATGCTTTCACATATATAATACAAAGGATAGTCCTAATGTCAAAGTTATAATGGTTATTTCCAAATTAGTGTCAGCTTTAGCAAACCGTAAAAAAATTTAGACTCGGGTCGCCATCTTACGTTTAGGGTTAATTTAATAAATAACAAAGCTAAACGAGAAAAACTTAATATGACTCTAGATTGTCGAATTTAAATCCTTGACTTACGAAACCGGATATTCGGATTCGAAAAACTAAGTTTTACAGCGACAAGGGGCTAGCACTCGCTATACCCCAATTGATCTCTGAATTGTTCTCATGTAATTTTCGTGATTTTTATCGCAAAATTAATAATAAAAAGATAAAGTCTAAAGTAAAGCTGATTTGGTTTAAATTCAACAACAGGTGTCAAATAGCCTACATACCCAACTGAACTAGTAGGGATCAAAATTATCGTAGTTTGACCGAACCCTACCAAAGGCTACCTCAATCTTGGTCTTTAACTTTTTGAATGAACTCGACTTCTTCTAGTTGAAAAGACTTGAAACTATACTTGACCACACTTCTAGTTGTCTAGAGTTCTAAGTGAAATAAAATATTATTTTTAGATTTTTTTAAAGTTTTTTTATATTAACTGAGATCCTTTCGCAGGGAGGGGAGATACTCTAAGACTCTTCTAATCTAGAAATAAAAATATTCAAAGAAGAATAGAGAATCTTACATGAATCTGGATTGCCCAATTGCTTCATCTTAATGTCGAAAAATCAAGAAAGTTAATTTTGCCTAATTAGAAAAGCTCTGTTTTGAGCCTTAAATAGATTTGACTCCTTCTACAAAGTTATAGCTCTCCAAAAGATACAAGATTTAGGCTTTTTAATTTTTTTCAGTGCTTCTTGTTCTGCTTTTTCCTCCATTTTTCTTCAATATTTCCTTAATACCAACCAATCATCAAGATTCAGATCATCTTCTCTGTTACCAAGAGTTTGGTTTCCATGAGAAAGAACCATTTTCATGTTGGGTTTAACAACAATACTAGGGATATAGACACATACAGAGGGACCTATCCTCCCAATGTTCATATTATAGGCTTCCAAAGGGAAAGGCTAAATTGTCTAGGCTCACAGGGGTAGCAAGTGAAAAAAACCAGCATACGGTAATCAGAATGATATGTGCTGGCAAAACCATGGCCTTCAATCACCAGAAATGCTTATTTTGAGGAAGACTAATGCAAGCCATTCCCCCCCCCCCCCCTCCCCCTCTTGTGCCTTAACTTTTCCCTAAATTGCCCTTTTTAGGATTTTTAGCCTAACGGGCTTTTCTTCTTTATTTTCTCAAGATAAGTGATCCATGCCAGGTAAAAGTAAGTGAACTTTGAACATGAGAGAGTCGTGACATCAATATGATACCTCATTATCTATGAGAATTTGGCTTGCTTTTGGTGAGTGAGGGTTGGCTAAGAAGAAAGTTAAGGCCTTTTCTTGATAGTCTTTTAAATTCTCACTTGAATGTTTAGGTTTTAAACAAAATTCTTTTGTAGGTTTCTGACATGCAATTCCAAAGAAACTGAAGTTTTAAGTTTTAAGCTTGTAAAGGCAGTGATCATTACCCCAAGCACAGAAAAGAAGTGTCAACGAAATAGACCACTAGGCTTACATTCAAAATCATCTTTTGTCATAAGTTCTTGAAGTCATTACTCGATTATGAATTTGATCGATATGAAATTGAAGAGGCAATTATCTCTTGTTCTTAAGCACTTGGTATGATCTCGACCTACTAAGGATGGACATGTAGACCTCATAGAGACACAATGACACAACGCCTATTAGACCCAAACCATAAATGAACTTCTAAAAGTTGAAAAGTACTCTTCTTTTTAATAGGAAAACTAAAAAGAAAAGATGATACAACGAAAAAAATCAAGACCATGCAATTGAAGGACACATATAAGCAAATTATGTCATATAAAGATCAGAGAAAAGATCGGCTTGTTTAGACTCTGCAAAAAACATGGTTGCTATTGTCCGATAAATCCCTTGGGCTTACCATGTTTATCGGCCGGTTGATAAAACCTTATTTTTTGACCTCAGGGGAATTTTTTTTTCTTTACAGGATGGTCAGGGGGAGAAATGTGTGGTAGACCCTAGGGTTTACCGTCCGATTGATCCATGACAATTTTTTCGTTTTTTTATTTGGGGAAATTTAGGGGATAAAACCGACTGATTTTGCCTTGCACAAAAAGTGTCCTCAAAGAAAATTGGTCAATTTTGATCGAGACACCTTCTTTCATGCCCTATCCTTTATTAAGAATACTAGCTAGTTCTATAAAAACCGGTCAATTTCTCTGCCAATAAGCCATATTATTGGCGAGTATTCTCATTAAAGTGTAGATCATGAAAACGGTCAGTGTGTGTGTGTTTTCTCTGGCTTTGGGTGGAAGGTTAATCCCTCGGCTTGACTTGTATGATATACCTCTCAGCGTAACTGATGAAGTTAATAATGAGTGATCATTAGTACGATTAACAAGTCATTCACAAAATACTGAGAAATCAGGAGGTCTCGGTACTAGGCCTTAGAGTTAAGGGTACAGCCAAAATCACCTTGCAACTAGGAAGCTCAAGGTTCCAACTATTGCCCTTGAATGGGTGGGCTGGAACAATTGTACATGTTTGTGAGTAATAAAAAAAGGAAAAATATGTTAATACAAATATGCACATAAATAAATAAAAATTCTGATGCACATAAATAATTTTTAGAGTCTAGTCCTCTTATGTAGTCCCCAACAGAGTTGTCACTATAGTGAATCGCTCCAAAAATTTAGACCCAGGAAGGTCTAACTCTAGTCGGCATCTTATTTTAGGGTTAATTGATTAACTAACGAGGGTAAACAAGAAGACCTTAATTTGACTGGATTATCCAATATAAGCCTATGAAATCAGAGATTCAGATTAGGAGTGTATGTTATACACCGAGAAGGTGTTAGGCACCAACTCTACCCTAATTGGTTTCTATATTGTTGTTATGTGATTTTCATGATTTTTTTTATCCCAAAACAAATGATAAAAAGACAAAGTCTATATCAAAACTAATTTGGTTTGAATTTGACAATGAGGGTCGGGTAGCATACATACCCGACCGGACCTGTCGGGATCAAAACCATCATAGTTTGACTGGACCCTATGAGAGGTGACATAAATCTCTATCTTTAATTTTACGAATGGACTCAATTCTTCGTGTTGAAAAGACTTAAAAAAAACTGTATTAAAACACACTCCTGGTTGTTTAGAATTCTAAGTGAAATAAATTGAGAAACTTTGACTTTAAGTTATTTATATTGTTTAAATGAGATCTAGTTGCTGGGAGAGGGGACACTCTAGGACTCTTCTGGTCCAGAAATAAAGACATTGAAAGAAGAATAGAGAATTGTACCTTAATTTGGACTGCCCAATTACTTGATCTAAGAATTGTTTTAACGTCAAAAATCAAAACAAGTATTTGTCCGATTAGAAAAGTTATGTTGTGGGTCTGAAGATGACCTTAAATAGATTCAACTCCTTTTAAAACTTCGTAGCATTTGAAATGATACATCATTTAGGCTATAGAATCACCCAAATCAGGTATTGTCTGAGCAAGTTACGGCTGATCAAAGTTCAGGTATGCATTTTTTGTGGGAAGTCGGGATTTGGCAGAATTTCTCTTTTGGAGAAAAGGTCAATGAAGAGGTCCCTTTTCCCACAGCCTAGTGGATTAATTTGTAAAGGTCGGGAGGTTGTTAAAATGGTAAAGTTGACTTTTTTGAGTTTAAAAGTCGGATAGAGTATAATATATGACTTAAATCAAAGATTGAAAGTAAACTTACTGACCGCTTTTCGATTCTGATACAACACAACATATGATTTAAATCAAAGATCGTGAAAGGTCAACTTGCCGACAGTTTTGTCGAAAATCAGCTATTAGTCCCTTAATTGAATAAGACGTTATCCCAAATTTTTAAAAATTAATTGCCCTTAACTCGATAAAAATTTCTGAAAAGACAGATGTGATACACCATATTTTGGGAATTATTCCAAAGTCAATCTCTGCATGAATGATCAATTCCAAATCAGAAATCAATCACAACATGAATCAAGTCAAAATCTCTTTACATTGACTAAGGTTAAACGTAACTAACTTGACATGTTTAACCAACTGGACAAGGCTACTAACTGGACTGAACTCTAACCGGAGTGGACTTTATTATTTAAATTAAGCTTCTATTTATTACTTGGTCTAGATCCATAATAATAAACTTAATTAGTAATAAAGCTCAACTATAAATAAATAAAATAGAATAAAACAAGACTACAAAAAGGAGAGGCGTCTACATCAGCTGACACTTATAAGTAATTGTAGACCATGCTTCAGTTTGTCGTATGCTTCAGTTTGTCGTATGTTACAATAAGCTTAGCCTGGTACATGAAACAAGTGCAATTCTTCATAAAGTTGTGTAATGTAACAGTCCACAGTGTTTGACTGTTGAAAGAAGGGATGAAAGTTATACCACAGGACGCCTATGTTTTGTGAAGAAGCGACTGTGATTTTGCTGATGGCTGTAAGATGCATTCAGATCGGCTACTGCTTCATTAATTGCTGGACCCTCAACCTCTCACAGCCTTCTTTTGCTCAATGAGCAGCTAAGCGCTTTCTAGACACCTATGTGTCGTTGCTTAAACCTAAACGTTTTATCATTTTTCACGACGGTCATTAAGCAGTACATCTACTGTACTGTAGCGGAAACAACGTTTGAAATCAAAAGTCTATAACCTTAGGTTGTCCTAGGTGTACATTTTTTCTTGTAATACAACTAGCCCATTGAAAAAGAAATATCTGTCATGTAGCCAATAAAAATTATCTTTCTTATTTACAAATACTAAAAAGAAACATAGAAGGGCATAGTCCCGCGTATTAGCTAATAATATGTTCTCATTCATATTTGCAACGTCATCATATCGACCTTAGTCATGCTAACATGCTTCTTGGTAGGAACATTAATAATTTATTATGATCTATATGAAGTTAAGAACATGAAGCAATTGTGTGGATGCGTGAACGTTAATATCGACGACAACATCTGGTATATATTGTAAAAACTGTGTCAATTTCTTTTGTTACTCCACATACCCAGCATCAAATCATTGTTCAGGCAATGCCATATGGTTGATCGTGGAGTATCATGCGACTGATACCACTGTGTAGGCAATTGCGTGTGTCACAGTTGACTGATATTTTGAACTACAAATTATGAAATATCATACCTTTTGATGTACTTTTCAAATAAGTATACGAAGCAACGGCAATTGCAACACCGATTATAGCAATCACAACACTCAGGCCGTCTGCATGGAGAGTTTCTGAGAACTTCATATTTGTGAAGTATGGAGGCAATAACTTCCGCATTTGTCAAGTATAACACTAAACATTTTATAAGCCTAACATAGATGCTTTGCTTCTATTTTCTTCTTTGTTTGATGGGCCTTTAGAATATTAGTACAAGTATAGGAAGAAAAGCACATATGGCAACTTTAACTTTTACTAGTGCCTTTTTCACCATCCAACTTTTCCATAATTTTTACATCATGAAACAAAGGAAACTAAGGCTTCGTTTGACAAAAAAAAAAATTTGGTTTTCAGTTTTTAAAGAGCAGCTTAATTTTTTTTTTTTATAAAAACAAGTGGGTGTTTGATAACCCCTTTTTTTTTTAGGTTTTTTTTTTGGTGTTTGGTAACCCTTTTTATTTTGACTTTTTTTTTGGTGGTTTGCGGTGGCGGTGGTGGGGCGTAGCGGTGGTCGACGGTGGTGGTGGTGGTGGCCGACGGCCGGAGGTGGCTGCCGGTGGTGGCCGGCGGCCGGAGGTAGCTGCCGGCAGTCTCCGGCGGTGGTCGCCGGCGGCCGGAGGTGGCTGCCGGCAGTCACCGGCGGTGGTGGCCGGCGGCCGGAGGTGGCTGCCGGCCGTCTCCGGCGGTGGTCGCCGGCGGCCGGAGGTGGCTGCCGGCAGTCTCCGGCGGTGGTCGCCGGCGGCCGGAGATGGCTGCCGACAGTTTGGCTGCCGGCGGCCGGAGGTGGCTGCCGGTGGTCGCCGGCGGCCGGCAGTCTCCGGCGGTGGTCGCCTGAGGTGGCTGCCGGCGGTGGGAGGGTGGTGGTGGTGGTCGAAAAAAAAAAACCAAAAGTGAAAAAAAAAACCAGTTTTTGGAGTTTTTTTTTTACTCTGCAGTTTAAAAACTGGTTTTTTAAATTGAAAAAAAAATGGTTACCAAACGCTCCTTTTTTTTCAGTTTTTAAAACTGAAAAAAAAATAGGGAAAAAAAGAGTGTCAAACGGGGCCTAAGTACTTTTGGATGTCAATTAGGAACATGTAAAAAAGGTCTTTTACACCATTAGGATTTCTCTATTTCTTTTCACTGAGTTTGATCTTAATTATCTCACCTAGTATGGGGAAAGAGCATGAAATTCAAGGACGTTTATCAAAATTTCATGCTTTTTCAATTTGTGAAAATGCATTGCCTCAATCGAAAAAAAGTCTATTGAACTGAACGACCAACAATTATGCAAATCATTCTTAGGTATAAGACAACTTCATATTTTTTTGACAACACGAAAAATAATGTTTCCACTTATTTTTTTCACATTGTTTGATCGGCCATGCAGTTCAAATACATCTAACTTCGTAATTGAGAAAAATTGGAGGAACTCTACTTCCAAATTGTGAAAAAATGGAGGAACTGAAGTATCGATGGAGTTACTTTTACAACTCTTGAGAATGTCCTATAGCTTTTAAAGTGAAGAAGTGACTCTCGGAGAAACACGAATCAATGTATAAAACGACCTCAAAATACTTAAGTTTTAAAAAAATTAAGTATATCTTGAAAGGGAACATATACAGACGCAAACAAGCCTGAAAAAGGGGGCATAAAGAAATCCTTATACCTTTGAAAAGTGGGTAGAGGATTCTCATGCCTTGTGTTGCTTAAACCAAAAGGAAGTTGAGGAAGACTAATAACATCTCAAATACTTTTCCTTTAAGAGGTCTATCATGTCAGAATTTTTGCAGCAAATTATAAACCAATCTATTTCACATAAACAAATGCTTAGTATTGTGCAAAAGGCCCCACCGACTTCTTATTAAACCAATCAGAACCTGAGATCATTTTAAAGTTCTTTTTACGTAGTGCTCTAGGACTGTTTGTGCTAATTGTATCAATCTACTCCTATTTGATCTTCTACTACTTGTAATGAAGCACATATAAAGCATTGAAAGAAAATTACCTTCATGAGCGATAAAGATCGACTTTAATGAACTCAACACTTGAAAATACTAAACATTTAAGATAAAAAAAATAGCAGATGACTGTTTATCAAGATTAGCAGGGGTTTGATCAACTAAGATAAACTATCTACTTAGAATAATCAAGTTTTGTAAAAACCATATTAGTTTGGTAAAGGGTGCCGAAGAGAGCTAAAAAAATACATCATGTATGGCTTTTGTACTTAAAAAAATTTGCAGCTCTTTAACCTGTCTTGTCTGGCATTGCCACGTGCAGGAGCACGCTTTTACCTTCCTGTTCATGTTAACTAGGGATGTAATTTGGGCGGGTTAGACGGGTTCAAGGGTTAAACCATGACCAGCCTGCTCTTCAAAAGTTGTGCCTATGTCCAGCCTAACTCATTTATGGGTCAGATAATATGTGTCCACGTCAAGCCCCTCAAAATTTTGGTGGATACGGGCTGGACGCGGGTTGTCCATGGATTATCCATGGTTACGGATTATTTTTTTTTAAACGATTTTGAAACATATCATTGACCATCAAACTCTACAATTTATTCATGATAATGAAAAAAAAGTACATTAAAGTCTCAAAATGAAGTTAAATATAAGCACGAAAACAAATATTTAGAACAAAATAAGAGAGAAAAAGACAAGAGTCTCTAATTTTATAATAAGAAATAAAGTAAAAAAAGTAAAGTCTTCAAAAATCTCTAAACATTAATGAAAAAGTGGGAACCGTCGCTCAACCTGATTCAGAAAAATAAGACAAGAATATGTGCATACATTTGGTTTTGAGGCTTTGACTTTGTCGAAGTGAGGACTGAGAGCTCAGAAAGTACAAAAAAGAGATTGTATTCTATTAGGTTAAGACTTTGACGGTCAAGATTACATAGACTTATGTGATCCTGTAATTTATATTATATAATAGTTAGACGGACTAGTTTTCCCACGGGCTTATAAAAACCTTTGCCCATGTCCAGCCCATATTTTTCAAGGGCCCAAAACTTTGAGCCCACGCCCAACATAGTCACTACAAAAGTAAGTCCATGCCAATATTTTTGTAGGCTGGCACGGGTTGTTCACAGGTTGCCCGGCACAAGTTGCACCCCGGGGCACAAGTTGCACCCCGAATGTTAATCCCTTTTTTAATCAAAATTTGTCATGTATTTTCGGGGCTCTCCTCTAATCACACTATAGACACCTTATTTTGTAGTTCCTTCTATTTGTGTATAATTATTAGGCTTTATGAATAATTAAATTTATTATTATGGTTATAGACCTAATTGTCACAACCCGAACCCATGAATGGGCCCGTGAGCTAGGCACGTGACTGGCCGCAGACCCAATGGGCTCCAACCAAGGGCTCTGCCAGGCCTTACTCGCTAAAATCCAATATATGCTGCAGCGAAAATTAAAACTTTTACAAACTTTAATTACATTTTCATATTTCTATTTGAATACAATACTTATGCTAAAACTCATTATAACTCTGATTTATCAACAGCTAAAACTAAACCAACAACCTAAATATTCAGCGGCTCATTCCATACAGTGTCTGAAGTTCCGCACCAAATTGTCTCTTCCTATGCTCCTCACCATCACCTTACTTTCAACCTGAAATGATAAGTAAGGGATGAGCTTACACGTGCTCAGTAAGTAATCAATGATTCAACTAGGTGAATCATAGCATGCATAAAATAACTCACTTTATATTATAGTCACATTAAAAAGTATAAAATCATGAAGTTGGTAATCATCTGGCAAAACGAATTAAAGCACATGAAACTAAAAACTGAAGTGTAAAATCATTAGCACAAAACTCACAACAACCAGCTCAATCTCAACATTAGCTCAAACGATATGCTGCAGTCAGCGTACAGGCCCCACTGACTAGGCAATCGGAGCGTGTTAACAGCTGTCATCGGTGGTCGTTGATTTTGGCAAATCAAGGCTGAAAATCGACGTCTACTATGTCGCTCACCGCAGAACTGTAGTCGCAATACTAATTAGAGGTCCCAGTGGCCATGATGACTAGTCGGTGGACAGGGAAGAGAGCCGACAGCGGCTGATGGTCGTCCTTGGTGTTGATTGGTATTTTGGTCGGCCGGCGATGAATATTGCACGATGGTGGCAGCGGGGCGTCGTTTGCGGCAAGGCAGTTAAGGAGGCTCGGTGAAGAGACAGCTGGAGTTGCTTGCCGGCGATTGGGCTACCTACTGAAGTTGTACTCACCGAAAACATGGTGGCCGGTGACACAGATCGCATGGCGACTTGGCAGTGGTCGCGACGCCTTTGGCTATGGCATGGTTGTCGCGAAGGTGTTGTGCGGTGATGCTCGATGGAGGCGCGGCCGGAGTTATTCGCAGGCGATGGAGCGTGGATGGCAATTGGACACTGGAGATGGGAGCGGCGCTGCCTGATTAGGGCATGCGGCCTGCTCACATCTTCTCTCTTTCTCTTTTCTTTTTTTTTGTTCACACCCTCTCTCATATTCCCTTTATGTATTATCAATTATTTTTATTTATTTATTTATTTATTGTTGTTTCCTTTTTTGTTTTTTGCTCATTAATATGCATAATTATTTAATGCGAGACCATATAATGTTATAGCGGCACAATTTCGTCAGTTATAAATTGCAAACCGCTCACTTCCATGAATTTTTCTATTGTACAAACTTCATCATTTATGGCTTATCATATTATTAAAATATGTTGCTAGATGCAACAAATAATATTGCTCACAATAATTAACGCCAAAGATCAAATTTATATCTGCTTGTAAGGTCTTCACTAACAGTCTAAATTCGTCTTACTTACCATGATCGTCGCTAAGTAATAATAACCTCGTAAACCTAGGTTTGGGGCATCACACTAATAGTATACTAAACTTAATTTAATTAATTAAGTCCAATAGTTAATCTAGTCCAGTCCAATTATCCAGTTCAGTCAGTCTAGTAATTGGATTCAGTCCAGTTGGTACAGTCTAGTTAGCTAAACAGGTATAGTTAGTTAAATATTAACCAAAGTAAATGTCAAGAGATTGTGATTGATTAAAAGACTTGAAAATATTATGTGATTTAATTCATGTGATTGATCTTGATTTGTATGAGATATGGAGATAATTTTTGATTTGGTACATCTCATTTAACAAAATCAGAGATAAATATCAAATCAGGGTCAAATAATATCTCAAAATTCAGGAAAAAAATAACAAAATTACGAACCGACCGATTAGTTGACTTTTCTCAATCTACAGTTTTTATCAAATGGTCTGTCATATCATCATATCACAAACTGATATTGCTATCCGTATCAATTATGGCGTTCCAAACCTCTATAAATAGGTCATTGGACTATATTTTAGAAAAGTTTTTTTAGTAGAGCCTTTATACCATTTCTCTTAGATCATCTCCTTTCTCTAAGGAAAATTTAGCACTTCATACTCCTTTCTCTATAGTCTTGAGTCACTTGTATCGTAAATCCATCACAAAACATTCACAAGTCTTCTAGGCAAGCGCATTCTCGAGGTTTATTCATTGCCTTTTAGACTAGTTTAAATTATATTAACCTAGAGTGTTATCTCTCCCAGAGATCACATTTTCACTATATAAGCTACCAAACGAGTCCTTTTTTATTTCTTAGTTCAAGTCTAAGACTGAAGTGTAGGTCGCCTCCTGGAGGGTCAGTATGATGGTTTTTATTCTGATTAGTCTGACCAGATACGTAGGCTATTCAACCCCTGATGTCGAATTCAAGCCAATAATATAGATATGACCTTAGGGTTTACTTTATTTCATTTATGTGTTAAAAAAAAAGGGCCAAAAACCAATAGAAATAAAGTAGAGACCAAAAGGGTATGACGGGTGCCTAACACTTTCTCATTGTATAACTTAGTCCCGGAATCCATTTCTCTGTTTTATATAGACTACATAGGGGCTGTTTGATAAAACTGAAATTTAAGTGCTGAAAAAGTTAAGCGCTGAATTCATAAAACTGAAAAATTTAAGCATTGAATTTTTACTGAAAAAAATGTGTTAACATGTTTGGTAAACCAACATTAGATGTCTGAAAATTGTTCCAACTTACCCATTTTACCAAAATTATGCATTTATTTATGTACGTTATAACTTGGTTTTGGCCAAAATTGTGTTGGTGGTGGTTGCGGCAGTGGCAATGGAGTAATAATGGTTGTGGTAGTGGGGGCGGTGGAAAGGCGTCAATGGTGGCCTAAGTAGTGCATGAAGATGTGGTGTTAGTAATTGTGGTGAGGGCGGTGATGGTGTGGTGGAGGTGGTGGTATCCTTGTGGTAGTAGTGGCTAGGTCGTGGCAATTGTGGTGGTGGTAGCAACATGTTGTAATGGTTGTGGTGGTGGTTGTAGTGACGAAGGCGATGTTGCCAGTAAACTAATTGAGGCGGCATCATTGTGGTAATTATTCTTTTTATGTAGAATTATGTCAAAAAAAAACTTTTAACTATCCCACTTAGAATTAAATGACAAGCATTAAGTGAGTTCACCCTGACTTAAAAAATTTTAGTCAGTTTTTAGTAAGAATTAATTTTTTAAGTGATACCATGTCAAGTATTATCAAACGCACTTAATTGAAAATCACTGAATTTTTTTTTAAGTTTTAAGTGCTCAATTGCGTTATTAAACACACCCTTAGCCTTTTGGACATTTCTAGAGTCACTTTTCAAGTTTTTCTTATTTTTCTGTATTTAATTAAATAAGATGGCAACTCCCTAACATACTTCTGGGGATTTTTCTAAGGTGGTTTGCTATAGTGGCGAACCCGTTAGGGACTAAAAACCTAAGACGACTAGACTTGAAAATTTTTCTATTACTTTTTGGCCTTTTTGTGTGTCCTTAGTGGTGTATGACGTGTACAATGTGCTATAACTGTGGTACTTGTGCTCCTATCTCATGCCTCACACACACGCAAATTTGTCACTAACCCACCCACTTGAGGGCAACGGTTTAAACCCTTGAACTTCTTAGTTATGAGGCGAATTCAACTGTACCCTCAGCTCCAAGACCTCGTACTAAAGGAACATTCTGGTTTCTTGGTATATTAAACAACCTGTACACATACTGGTGATCACCCATTATTAACTACCTGAGTTACAGGTAGGAGGTATATGGTACAAGTCAAGCTGAAGGAGTGAACTTACATCGGCGTTGAGAGAGAAATCACACACCTGGACCATTTTAGTGTTCTACCTTTTCTCTAGGAGGACACTTATTGTGGCCTATGGCATATTAAACAGGGAAATCAACCAGTATTTTGTAAGCTAGCAGGTAGTCTCGCAAAAAATGGGACATGCTCACTAATCGGCCGGTTTTTTGCGCTCCTAACGGGACGTAAGTCAGTAAGTGTTATACTTGCAAATTCAAACTCGCTGGTTTATAGCTTAGACCCTCCAAGCCACTAACCAACCGGCCGGTTAGCCCGCAAGGTGACCAGACTCTTAGTCAAGAGCCACACCTCCAAAAATATTTCATGTCCAAAGCTTTCCCCCTACTGACCAACCGGATAGCTAGTCAGCACCCAAACTTCTCCATGATTTTTCTTAAAAAATTCCGAAATTACCCCATTGACCAACCGGTTGATTGACCCACAAAGTTAGCAGACGGTTAGTCAGACGCCTATTTACCAGGCAAATTTTTAAACATTTTAAAATTACCTCACTGACCAACCGGCTGGTTGACCCACAAGGTAACTGGAAGGTTAGTTAGAACCCTGACCTTCCTACAAATTACCAAAAATGCATGATTACCTCACTGACCAACCGGCCGGTTAACCCACAAGGCTAACCAGACGGTTAATCAGTAGCCCACTTTTCTAGACAATCTTTCAAAGTCCAAAATTACCAACTGAACAATCAAATGGTTAACACATAATGTTGACCCGACGGTTAATCAATATCCAATTCTTGTACCCATAAGTCAACCAGTTTAATGTAATGTACTTACGTGAGGGTAAAATATTTTTATTTTCTCTTTTATAGGGTAAGAAGTTCTATGAAAAATCCTTAGGGTAACAAAAATTAATAAAATATATATAATAAAAAACAACAATGAAAAGTTTATAAAAAAATCATTTATTCTTTTGGAGGTAATAAACTCCGGCCTCGAGTCCATAGTCGGGCATCGGGACCAATTTGGAGAATTCTCTCACATCCCAATGACTGAAGAATACCCTCATATCCACAACCTTGTCCCAATCCTCAGAGATATGCAGAATAGTTTTCAGAAAAGTCTCATTGCTTTGGCTGCTCAGTAGGCAAAAATGGATGGAGTTAGAATTGCTCAAAGAGGTCTTTGCCGAGCAGAGAATATCCGTCCATACCATATTCACGGCAATGACAGATTCTCTAACTCAAATGAAGGATGTCATCAACAAAAGAACAATAATTAAGGATAGAAGCCAAAAGCCAAGACTGGTCGAAAAGAAATCCTAACGCTCAGCTGAGGATGTTTGTACCCTTCACCGCCACATGAAAAGGGCCCGACATGCAAGCTCGATATGAATATTTAACAAGTTATACAGGATCTCATCAACAATGGTTTAATCATCCCTCCTATCAAGTCCAATGTGGAAAAAGAACTTCTGCCAGTACACCAAGAAACTAGGGGTGTCACGTCTCTTTAGGCATTAGATCTTTCTATGCCTAAACAGAAGGAGTACATCGTACGTTCAATCGGCCAGATCGCCACATATTAGCCGATGCTCCAAGGGTTTCCCAATGCTGAGCTGAGAACGATACCAAGCCAGAGTTAGTTTTCTTTTATCTCAATTGATTTTCCTAGCACTTTCTAGATTATCTTTTTTTGAATTTGTTTTGATTGTTAATATAGTCATTGTTTTTTCTTAGTCTGATGTGATTGATGAAAGAATCAAAAAAATAAAATAAAAGTCAAAAAGTAAAGAATGGAGTATTCAAAAGTTTTGGAAATTCTAAAGTATATTCTTTTGGAAGGTAACAAGCTCTGGCATCAGTACTAATCTTTGGTAATAGGATACGTCTATAAAACTTAAGTGGATACTAATGGCCGAGGGAATGATCTCGTCCAAATCCTTGATGAACTACCAAAGGATTTTAAAGTTACCTCACTGCCCTAGCAGCTTAACATAATAAAATCACCTTGGGTGCAAGATTACTGATGGAAAAAGAGCAAAACAAAGAATCTGGAGAGGAACCAAAGATCGAACAAAAAAAAGTAAGAAAGCCAGGACTTGAAGCTGATGGACAATATGAACCTAACAATGAAGGAGAGACTGTTGCCCTAGAATAGAAGGAAAAATTGGCTACGCTTGAGTTGCAGATCGCTAAGATGAGAAAGACCGATGATCAAATCTATCTCAATACCCTTACCATTGACCCGGAGGATAGACTTTTTCTGAAGTTTAAGATGCCGGATATGGAAGGGACGACGATTCCACAAGTCCATGTGAAGATGTATATGTGTGCATAAGCCCCTCATGAAGTTAACCAGAATCAGTTGGTTCAGCTTTTTTCTTGAACCTTGACCGGAATAGCTACTTGATGGTTCTTCATCCTCCACGATTCAAGAGTGCAAACGTGGGAGGATGTGGAGCAAGAATTTGTCAATCAGTACCAGTACAATGCTAATTTGGATATAACTCAAAGAGAATTGGAGAATACCAAATAGGAGCCTACGGAGTTAGTCTAAACCTTTATATTGTGATGGAGGAATAAGGCCGCTTAGATGGTTAATCGCCCGTTGGAAGAGGAAAATATTAGCATGACAAGGAACAACTTACTACTAGTATACGATGTGTATCTTTTTGGGTACTATCACTTTTCCTTCAAAATTCTAATGGGATCCCTAATACAAATTGAAGATTCAACCAATAAGGGAGCCAAATCCAGAGAAACTAAGTCGAGAGGATACCAAGTCCGTGGGAGGAAAGCCAATGCTCTGTCAAAGCCAGCTAATGTAACTAACACCAAAAGTGCAAGGTCTCAAAGGTTGTGTCGCGGGAAGCCATTACCAAGCCACTACAACCATTCACCCGTTTAAACGCACCGTTGACAATAGCCTTTAAGCAGTTGCTACAAGGAGGATTGGTTTCAAAGTTACTACCTACTCCTGCATTGGTCTTTACCTGAAGAATATGATGCTGGCCTCATTGTGCTTATCACCAAAGAGCTAGTCATCACATGGAAAAATGTGTCACCCTCCATTATGCCATCCAATATTCAATTGATAAATGTGAGATAAACCTTTTTGCCAGACTCAATATGAAGACAGAATCTTTACCGATGCAGCCAGTGAGCATAAGTGGGACATCTCTTTCGGCACTAGACCTTTTACGCTCGACTAAGAGGAGAATATTGTTAACCAGATCACCCCAACGCGAGATAAGACCTGTGAAATCTCAGATCGATAGTCAAAGACTTTCTCGATGGCAAGCTGAGTACGATGCCGAGTCGGAACCTCTAATGGTTTTCCTAGCATTTTCTAAATTACCTTTTTTTGGACTTGTTCTTTTGATTGTTAATGTGTCATTGTTTTGTTTACCTTATGATCGCCAATTTAGTCTAATGTGGCTGATGATGAACAAAAAGAAATATAAAGTCAAGAATAGTCCCCCTCTTAAAAGTCTCTTTCAGTGTTTGAGTCAGATAGAGTTTGTGTCTCCAGTAAGCCTAGGAGTCCACCCTTAGAAAGTCGAGAGCAAAATAATTTTCGAAGAAAGAGAGAATTACCCAAATTCATACCGCTTGAATTTATGACTGACCAATCACTTCACAATATTGCACAAAAGATGATATGGAATTTAAGACTAATAGTTTATCTTGTAGACACTTCTTCTGCACTAGAGGGTAGTGATGCCTATATTTTCAAGCTTAAATACATTGAATTTCAGTTTCTTTCAAATTAAATGTTAGAAAAACTAATGGAAGAAATTGACTTGAAATTTAAACTTTCAAGTGAGAATCTAAGAGATTGTCAAGAGAAGGTCATGACTTCCTTTCTTGGTCAACCTCATTCACCAAAAACAAGTCAAATCTCAATGACAATGAGATGTCAAATCAATGTCAAAACTTTCTCATGTTCAAAGCTCACTTACTCTCTCTCCTAACTTGGACCATTCATCTTTAAAAAAAAGAAGGAAGAAGAAAAAGCCTGCTAGTTTGAAAATCCTGAAAAGGGCTGTCTAGAGAGAGAGAGAGACCTTGAAAGAATATAGGTTTGCATGTCTCTTTCTTGAAATGAGCATTCCTGATGAATGGAGGCCATCAATTGACCACCACATATTATCTTCATTACCCTTTACTAGAAATTTTTCTCATGCTAGACTTTTGTATCTAAACAGTTTAGTCTTTTTTTGGAAGCTTATATTTCTAACCTAGGGATGGGTAATCTCCTTGTGTGTGTCTATGTCCCAAGTATTGCTGAATAGTCAACTAAACATAGAAAGGGTTCCCCTAATAGAAATCACCAAACTCTTGAAGATGCCTGAAATCATGATGGTCATTTATCTCAAAAAAAGAAGAAACAAATGCTAAAAAAAGGAGAATAATAGGAGAGTAACCGAAAAGGTTGGAGATTATTGTCAAATTCAACGCATAGAATTGCCATTCATTGAGATCGAATGATAAATATTCAATAGATCCATATTGAACTACTTCCGACCTGATTCCCTCAATAGGGATACATAAGCAGCTTCATTATCATCTAGGCTCAGTCTCCATGGGCACACACTAGGGGCTCTGGTTTCATGTTTAGGTTCTTAAGCCTTATTACTATTTGTTTCTTAGCCATATATAAAGTCATCCTTGAAGTTATGTTCGATTAAGAGGGCAAATGGTCTTTTACATTTTGATGAGGTCCAAAAAAATAGTTATAAAAAAGAATGAAATAAAAAAAAGATAATGGCCCATGCAACTTTGGAGCTTGCTATACTATGACATGATATGTTCACCTCTCTATGGCTTGCTTGATGACCTTTTGACATCCTGATCTTCCCAACCTGACGTGTTCACCTCCCTGTTACCTGATGATGATCCATTAATTTTCATGACATATCTGGCCTACTGTATTCTGCAAGTTGCTTGATATATTTTCCACCAGTTCAATGATAATATAAGAGGCCTTACGACTTTACTTTCTGCCTTTCTATCATGCACTTCATAGTCATGTACTTTTGCTTAGCCTAGTTATATATAGTGATATTTTGGTTAATCACTGGGCCAAGGTCCTATCAACCTCACCGTATACATTTGATAATGAGGAATTGAAATGTTTTCGATCAAAAACTACAGTGGTCTTTCCCTCGTTGGGTAGAGATAGACATGTCAACAGAGTGGGTACCATTGCCTGAGACTATAATGATGAAATTATTTAAACTGGATACATCTTAAAATGAATGGTCGATTTATCATATCGGGCAACCTAAATAATTTTTAACTTATACACACTCTCGAACTGTAAATGATATTAACTTCGTCAGATGTTCTTCTTTGTCTATGTCTTTAAGTGGATTTTCCATGTGATTCCTCTTTTGTTATAGTTTACTAAGGTTAACTCTAGTTGTATTTTTTTGTCCATGTGGATCCCTATCCTGACAATCAGGACAATGTTTGTCTTAGGTTGTTTGGTATGCTGTACTATCGACATTTTGTGTCTAGGGGCTCCCTGTGATTTCCCTTCACGATAGTCGTGATAGTGCATGTCTTTAACCAGTCCATTGCATGGTCAGTTTTGTTTGCATGCATTTTTGTCTAGGGACTCCTTGTGATTCCATTTTCCTGACAATCATGGTAGCGTCTGTCTTTCTTTGTTCCAATTTATTGCATGGTCTGCATCACCTGCATAGATTTTGGCTAGGGCCTCCTTATAATTTTGCTTTCACAAAATTTATCGTAGCATCTGCCTTTTGGTTCATGGTTAGCATCATCTACGTGTATTTTTGTGTAGAGGTTCATTTAGATTCCCCTCTCAATACAACTATGGTAACGTCTGTCTTTATTTCTCCAGTCTATTGCAGGGTCAACGTCTGCATGCATTTTTTTGTCTTGGGGCTCTATGTGATTCCCCTTTTATGACAGTCATGATAGTGTCTGACTTTTGTTCACCCGATTCATCCCATGCTCAACATTGTATATATGCATTTTGCCTAAGGGCTCCCAGTGATTCCCTTTTCAGGACAATTATGATAGTGTTTATCTTTCTCCGGTCCATTGTATGGTCCGTTTCGTCTGCATGCATTTTTTTTCTAGGGCTCCTTGCGATTCCCCTTTCCTGACAATCAACTAATGTATGTTCTTTTTTGGTCGGTTCAATGCACGGCAAGTTCCTTCTGCATACATGTTGTCCAGGGGCTCCATATGATTCCCCTATCCCGACAGTCAAGGCTAGTGTCTTTGTCTCGTCTAAGTCTATGTCATAAGATTCTACTTCTTGACCTTAGTCTTCAAAAGAGCTTTTTTAAAACAAATATGTATAAAAATAATCAAATTGAAAATAAAATAAATCTGACTTTTGCTGTGATTTTCAGTCACACTCCTATCTTTCTTGTCTCTAGGATAGAGTCAAACGTATCTCTACAGCCTTTCACCATCATGTTCTCTCTATATCTAGTTCGAAGTGGATTTGGCCTGATTCCTTCTGTATGAGGGTATGTAGGCAACCTTCGTAGGGTGCAGCCGTTTTCAAGTCCAAGTCTATTCTCTATAGGGGAGTCGTGTACATTCCTTATTTCTTAATCCAATTCAATGTCCGGGGGTATTTAACCCTCATTTTAGGTCAATACATGAGAGTCACATACATTCTTCTTTCTTCTTTTCATATCTGGTTTGAAATACATCTGGCTTTATCCCTTATGGATGAGAGTATATAGGCAACCTTCGGTAGGTGCCGACATTTTTCATTCCAAGTCAACGGTCGAGGGTATTAACCCTCAGTGCAAGATTAATACATGAGAGTCACATGCAGCTTTCTTTCTAGTTCTAGGTCAGAACCCAAATCCATGTCTAATGTTCATTCACAATTTAGGTCGACAAGCAGATCGCTTACCTTTCTCTGTCCACTCTCAGTCCCAGTCCTATTCCAGATCTGTGTTGGAGGATGGAAAACCTAAATCAAGGTTGACACGTGGATATCGCGTACCTTCCTCTGTCGGTTGTTGCCTAGTTTAATTCCCAATCTCAATCCAGGTCTATGCTCAAGGGTAGAAACCCTCAATTCAGGTTGGGACAAACATACTGTGTACTAGCCTCAGTCCAGTTTTCCATACTCCTATACAATCAATTGTTGTTTTTGGCTCTGGCTTCTAAGGGTATGTCTTTATGGCTAAGTGACCAATTGTTGTTACCATTGGCTCTGGCTCTTAGTAATAAGTCTTTGGTGCATATGGACCATTAATTCTTGTTATTATTATAGTTACCTTTCATGTTTAAGAAGCCAATTATATTTTCCATTGATTCCGGCTCTTAGACATGACTTTTAGCGTCCCTAGATGACCAATCGTCATTACCACTGGCTCTGACTCTAGATAAAGGTCAATCTTTTCAGTAGCCTTCGATGACCAATCATTATTCTATTGGTCCCGGCTTCTAAGGATACGCCGGTCTTCTGGTGACCACTCATTGATACTATTGGCTCCAGCTCCAAATGACGTCCTACTTCACTTTCCCTTTTGGTATTGCTCGACAACCAATTGTTGTTATTATTGGCTCCGGCTTCAAACCATATCCTTACCCCTTTTTGAACTAAGTTGTTCTGATTGCTTTTCTAGGGATACATAGGAAGCCCTATAAAGGTCTGACCCATTATATGTTCGAAGGTCTGCTTGTCTATTCTGAGTCTTATGGTCTTTTCCATATTTCACTACAAAAATGTTCAATAACACCCGAGCTCCCTCACCGAGGGGCTCTGTAGACACCCTATTTTTGTAGTGCTTTTATCTATATATAATTATTGGGCTTTATGGATAGTTAAGATTTATTATTATGGGTATAGGCATAATAGTATGTTAAACTTAATCCATATAATTAAGTCCAATAATTAATCTAGTCCAGTTGTTCATTCCAGTCCAATTATCTAGTCCAGCCTAGTCTAATAATTAGATCCAGTTCAATTGGTTTAGTTTTAGTTTAACCAGTGTAGTTAATTAAGTTTAACCCAAATAAAGGTAAAGAGATTGTCCAGTCCAGTAGTTAGTCCAGCCCAGTAATCTAGTCCAATAGTTAATTCAGTCCAGTCCAACTATCCAGTCCACTCCAGTCTAGTAATTGGATCCAGTCCAATTGGTATAGTCCAGTTAGTTAAAGCAGTGAAGTTAGTTAAGTTTAAACCAAGTAAAAGTCAAAAGATTGTGATTGATTAAAAGACTTGGAAATATTTTTTGATTTATCGTTGATGAATGTGATTGATCCTTGATTTATATGAGATATGGAGATAATTTTTGAATCTGGTACATCTCATCTAACAAAATCAGAGATAATTACTGAATTATGGTCAAATAATATCTCAAAACTCAGGAGAAGATATTACTTTCTCTGTCCCTAATTAATTGATCATATTTCCCTTATTGGCTTGTCTAAAAAAATTAATCACTTTCTAAATTAAGAAAGATTCCATCATAGGTACTTTTGTCATGTTTACCGTTCTTACACTTTTTTTTTATTTCTCTCTCCACATTTCATCCTCTACTAACCTATTTTTATCTCTCCTGGCCCACTTTCTTCACTCCCTCTCTCTTTCTCTCTCTTAGGGTAGAATGGAAAATTCACAATATATGACTGATATCTGAAATAAGCATGCAAGTCAAACACGATTAATTAATTAAGGATGGAGGGAGTATAAAATTATGTGATGAACCAGCCGATTTTCCACAGACCGACTGGTTAGTTGACTTTTCTCAGTCTGCTGATTTTATCAATATTCTGTCTTATCATCTAAGATAGATTGATATGACAATCTTTATCATTTTTGGCGTCCCAGACCTCTATAAATAAGGCCCTTGGGCTACATTTGGCAAACAAGTTTTTCTCCTTAAAGCTTTATACCGTTTTCTTAAAAATGATAGATCATCTCTAAGGGGAATTTAGTACTTCATACTCATTTCTATATAGTCTTGAGTCACTTGTATCGTGGATTTATCAAAAAGCAATTCCAAGTCTTCTACGCAAGTGCATTCTCGAGGTATATTTACCGCTTTCTAAACAAGTGTAATTTATAGTAGTCTAGAGTATTTCCCCTCTCTGCAATCACATTTCCATCATACAAACTATCAAAAAGAGTCTTTTTTTCCATTTCTTAGTTCGAGTCTAAGACCAAAGTGTAGGTCGCCTCCCGTGGGGTCATAGTCAAACTACAATGATTTTGATTCCAGTTAGTCCAACCAGATACGTAGGCCACTGGACCCCTAATGTTGAATTGAAGGCAATAATATTGAATTAACTTAGGGTTTACTTTATGCGTATTTATGTATTAAAAAGGCCAAAATAAAAAAGAAATAAAGCAGAGACTGAAAGGATAAGGTGGATGCCTAACACTTTTCCATCGTGTAACTTAGTCCCCGAACCTTTTGCTCTGTTTTTTATAGACTAGTTAGTCTTTTGGACATTTCTAGAGTCATTTTTCAAGTTTTTCTTACTATCTTGTGTTTAATTAAATATGATGGTCACTCCCTAAAATCCTTCTGAGGATTTTTCCAATGCGGTTTGTTACATGCACGTTATGTGGTTAACACCTTCAACGCAATGTCTAAACGTGACACGTAAAATTTCCTTAGCTCAGACCTGGACAAGCTCGAACAGCCGTTACTTTTAAATATTTGATACTTACTTAACAAAAGCCCTTCTCTCAGAGCGATTTGAAATTTTTGGAAAGTTATATCTAAGACCAATCTCTGTCTTCTGTTGATGATGTGGCAATCTATGGAGTAAGACTGGATAAATCACGCTAGGCCAAATCAGTCAAAACTTAGCATAAACACTGTCACTAAAAATAGCGTGACGATTCATCATGCTATTTTAACTGATATAATTGTCACATAAGACTCCTCAAATTTTGAAGAATTTAGTCATTGATTATTTAGACCCCTTTACTAGATCACATGCTTAACTCGAGATTTGAATTCCATATCCCAAAGACATCTAAACGATGCATACCATTGATAAATAGAATTAGATCAAAGTTCTTACAGCCGTTACATCAATCATCTTTCATCTTGAACATTAAACCCTTTAAAAATCCCAAAAATCTCACTTTGCTCTTTCTCTTTCCATGGCAAAACCCATAAAAGAGTGCAAAAGTGTATAGGAGATAAGGGACTTCTTATATCCCGGAATTCTCGGAACGTTAACACTCACTCGGTCATTTATACTAAAACAATAATACCCTCAATCTTTACCAATATTGTACCATCAGTTCGTCAGAGCAACTAAAACATCGAATAAGACAATACTCTAAATGTACTGTTACACTTGAAACATCAATTCTAAGTCAAAATTTTCAAACAACAATAATAACCCACGTAGGGGTTCTAAGGATCAAGACCAAAACTGCAATTCTCTTTCCCTCGCTTAGATCTAATCCATACTCAATGCAATTTGTCGTTGGTTATTACCTACAGAAGGGAAATGAAAAAGGGAGTGAGCTTTGTAGAGCTCAGTAAGGTCGCTCAAAATTTAGTAGAGAATAAAAACGATTTGAAGAATTCATTTCAATGGCAATATGGGAAAAGATTCATCTCAATCCTCAAATCAAATAGACAGAAACAATTTCAATTACACTGAAAACAATGCAGATGATATTGAACATGAGTAAGTTTGCAAAGCCACACTGGTAGTGGAGGGAAACACTTGGCAAAGCCACATAGGCAGTGCTAGGTAATCAGTTAGCAAAGCCACAAAGGCGATGCTTACTAACACTGTGGTTACATATGCATATGAATAATAGCTAGACCCTTAAGGTACTAGCATCTCCTAACAATAACAGACCATCCTTATATCACCCCCGATACAGACCATTCTTATATCTCCTCAATACACTAACTCATGTCAATATGCAGAATGCAATAATCAATAATGCAATGATTAAATCGATCCACAATGAGAAATGAATACATAGCATCGAATAGGATTTTCAATAAATGTGTCAGGCTCAAACAAAGGTTATTAATGGCAATCAATGCAATTTCATCACAATTATAACTGAGTCCAATGAAAACATCAACAAAAATTTAGAAAGAATATTTACGATGTCAAATAGATGAAATAGGGTTTCGAAAGAAATCCCTTACCTAAAAACGCTCTTGATCAAATTGTCGGAATTAACCTAGGTTGACAAAATCATTTATCAGAACACTATCCATTCTACTCTATTTTAAACCTAATATAACTACCACAACGTACCCATTTCTCTACCCAAAAATGATGAAATTCGGAACGGTTTCACACACGACCAACTTACCCCGAAACTCGTCACACTCCTCAAGACTCAAAAATATATCAAGAATATTCTTAATGTTCAGTAAGCATTATTTATAGCTTAATACAGCATATGGAATAAAAATAAAATTTTTGAATAATTTTGATTATTTTTGAATTAAAAATAATTTCTTTAAATACACAAAAAACCAATAAATTTCTATAATTGCTTTTAGCTGAAAATAAAGGCTCATAATTTTCATAAGAGCCTTAATATATGTATAAAAATTATATGAATAAAAATTATAATTTAAAAGGCATTAAAACTATTTCTTTGTTTTTTGGTTTTGCTAAATTCAATGAAATATGGAAAAGGATAGTAAATCAACTCCAAAAATTACCAAAGCTTTACTGAGTCTTTATTATACTATAAAAACCTTACCTTAATTTTTTAAAAACATTTTAATGGGTTTAAAGGCTCTAAAAGATCTTTTATAAGTCTAAAATTGCAAAACATATAACAAATACATACGTTATCAAAAAAATATGAAAATTTAACAAAACTTCTAATATTATCTTATGACTCTCCCTGTAAAGTTTCAACATTTTTTGACTAGTGTACAATTCCCAACTCCTACGTGTACAGTGTACCATTTTACAACATAAACACATCACTGTTCATCATCCTTCTTCTCTTCTCTCAGCTTCTGTACTGTGATACCCCGAAAAATATCAAAAATTAATCTAACCATAAGTTTGATTAATTAAGGGGTGCTATTTTTATTGGGTAGCAATATGTTGGTGATGATTAAGTGTTAGGGAGCTAAATATGGGGTTAGTGTAGTTTTTGGGGTTAAAATGTAATTTTTGAAAAGTTAAGGGGCAAAAATATAATTTTAGAAAATATGATGAACGGGATGCATATCTTTATTAAGTAGCATCCTTTTGATGATACTGAGGTGAGGTGTTAGGGGGCTACATGGAGCGTTAGGGTAATTTTGGGATCAAATTGTAATTTTTCAAAGTTGAGGGGTCAAAATGCAATTTTAGAAACTTAAGGGCCAAAGTGCAAAATTTGAAACTTTGCAAAATGTGTCATAACATGATGAAAATAGGCCATGCACGATGGCCACCTCCTGCTTGCTATAATCTGAGTCATGGTTAGAAATTATAAAGTACTGAGATAAGATTATGAAGAGGAAAATTATCAAGAAAAGTTTTAGGGAGGAAAATAGAAATAAGAAGAAGTGAAGAATAGCTGAAAACGTGCACAGTAGCAGCCACGGGAAGGAAGGAAGGAAAAAGAGAAGGAAAGAAAGGGAAAAGGAGGAAGAAGAAGGAGGGGAAGGAAAGAAAGAGCAAAAAAGTTGAATTCGAACCCCAACAGGGTATGATCTTGAACCCAAAAGTGCGGAAATTGATTGAAATCGTTTGAGAATATGGTACATATAGATGTATATATCTCTCTATATATTCGGTTATGTACGAATTTGATTGGAAAATGGAGAATTTGGGATGAATTCTTGTTGGAATTATGGAGATAAAACCCTAAAACAACAAAGAAAGAGAAAACAAATTAGGGTTTTGAATTGGGCTTGATTTCAATGTCCGTGCATGTGTGTTTCAGTGTGTGTTCTTCCATTTGGTTCATGGGTTTGGATTCAATTGGTGTAATTGTGCGAAATTGATGTATGAAAATGAGTTTAGGGCATGAATTAGGTATATTATAATGTGTTTAAGTGATCTAAGATGAATTTGTGAGAAGTTCAAGCATGATTGTTAGAGGAGTGTACCGAGGATGCTGCTGATTGAAGGAGGAAGAAGATGAGTGTGCGTGCGTGAAGGTGAAGTAGTGTGTGTGTGTGTGTGTGTGTGTTGATGTGAATAATGTCTATTTTTGTCACTAAAAGTGAAAATTAAGTAAACAGTTTAAAATTTAGTTTTTTAAAAATCCAAAGTACAAAAATAAACCCTAGTTATTTTTAGGAGACCAACATGGTGGAAAATTTCAGATTTTTCTAAGGTCAGGAAGGAGGCCAATCGATAAGGGCACTTTGAAAATTTACAGTGAAATTTAAAATATCAAACGAGCGCGGTTTTGTGCAAAAATTTTACGAGAACCCTAGGGTGTTGGGAAGTTTCAGTTCTTAAGATTTCGGGTCATTCCAAAGTCGTTACCTATTTTTGGCTGAACGGGCTTTTAACCGCTCGGTTCGGACGTCGGTTCGGAATTTTTGGACGAAAATTTTTTAAAATAAATTTTAGCTCAAGAATGATTTAGGAGGCTTAAAATAGCGTTTTAAAGTAATTTTGAGATTTTTCTGATGCCGGGAACCCTCAAGGGCATTTTAGTAATTTGCCACCTGGAGATAGGTATTTTGGTAATTTTCTCGGTAAAGTTTTTCGAATGACTTTTTAGTCTGAGAAGGGTTGTGAAACACCGAAAAAGTAAGTTTAAAGCGGTATTAGGGTGTTGGGGGTGTAGCGGCCATCGGGGGGTATTTTGATAATTTGCCATGCTAGCGCTAAATTTTTTAGAACGTGTGCCATTTAGCGTTCGGAGTGGTGGGAAGTGAGGAATGGTGTCAATATGTTAAAATGATGAGATAGTGGCTATTGCTAATGCGTTGGTAATGCTAGGTTAAAGATCCGATTATCGGATCGAATTAACGAGCGGTCGTAAGATACTATAAACGATTAAAGGGGAGGGGGTAGAATAAAGAGTGTGTATATGTTGAATAATGACTAACGAGCAGGATATGATTTGACTAGGTGATGCAGGTCGTTGCAATCAGAGATTGTAAGTTACTTCGGCTATATGCCAATCAGGTAAGGATAATGTGATTTTGATATGCTAATTTAGTGTTTCGATTAGCATGCCATGTTGATGACGTGTTGAATTCCTGTTGTTGTGATTGGACACCAGTAGTCATTGCGACCGGTATATCTATATTTGAATTGTGCTGTTGAGGATTTAGGGTAGAATAAATTCCCTTAGTCCGCCCTGTTGATGGAATTTAGTGAGGATGATGGGTGTCCTAGTATGCTATGATTCGATTCGATTAGCATACCTAAAGTGGATGATGATATTGCGTAGTGTTATCGTGTGGTTGTTATGGGATGTCGGTGGTTATTGATAGCCGATATCTCTGCTCTTTAAGAACACCATTGAGAACTTGTGGCAAACTTCTCCCGAGTCCGCCCTATCGTTGATGATGATGTTGGAGAGATCGTTGCATTGTTATTGTGAAATGTCGGCACTTATTGATAACCGACATCTCTCTTATATAAGAACGTTGTTGAGGGCTTGTGGCATACTTCTCCCGAGTCCGCTCTGTTGATGATGTTACGTTGAAATCTTGTTGTTAGGTTGGAACACCGGTTGATCTTTTAATCTGATATTCCACTTTGAGTTGTGTTGTTGGGGACATAAGGTGGAATAATTTTTCCTTAGTCCGCCCTGTTGATGAAGCACCGTCGTTTAGCTATAACGCGGTTAAGGATAAACACACGCGATGAGCCCCCTCTTGTTGACATTGTCTCTCTTAAACTACTTGAGACTGAGATGAACACCCCATGCAATGGGGCATCAGTAAGTTGAATACCAGTGAAAGTGGAGTAACTGGTGACCAGTGAAAATAAAGTAACTGGTAGTCAGTGAAAAATTAAGTAACTGACGAGGAAGATGAAGCGCGCTAGAGTCTATCAGTTGAGTCAAGTCGAGTCTCCATTTTCAATTGATTTTAATTGATGTTATTGAATTTTACTATGTAGTTTCCTATGATTAATTTTTGCTTTATTGTTTCCTTTTGCATTACACTTGCATAGTCAATGTCTGTCGTGTCACTATCCAAGTTGAAATGATGATGTTCTGTTGGGCCTTAAAGCCACTCAGTCTGACGAAAGAAAAATTATCGTTTGACAAGTTATGTTGATGCTGAAGTTTATTAACTACTCTTGATTCATTGCTATCGTTGAGATGAATATTATTTCTCCGAGTCTTTTGAATCATTTGTACCCGATACTCCTCGTGTTGTCTTTACTGGGCAATTCGCACTCATTCTTTATGTTGTATTGTGCAGGCTATAAGGTTAATCATGGAAAACCCTTTAGAAAGGGAAAGGAAAAGGAAACAAGTTAGAAAAGTTGAGCAAGGGGATCAATGGTGTGAGGTAAGATAAGCTAGAAATGGCGAGATAAAGATTGAGTTACAAGATAGGTTGATAAGAGTCACACGACTACAGTCGTATATTAGGTTGTAACCAATCATGTTGTTTAAAGACCTAAAAGTCTTCCACTGTAGTATGACGTATGTTTGTAAGAAATTTTTTTATAAGGGCGCATTTTTTAGCGTCTATTAATGATGTATGAGCATGACAATGTAGTTGCTCTGTATTCAGCACAGGGTTTTGAATGTGATTATGGTTGATAACTCAGCCCAGTGATGTCACCTGGGTTGAGGGTGTCACATGTACAAACCCATTATTTTGATACCTAATTACGCCCATGTATCACTCCAAATTGTAACACATACACAGTACCCACATTCGCTCCATTTCAACCTCATTACATAAGTTCAAAAAGAAAAACACTACCCCTCTCACACCCTGTAACAACACTTACCCCAAATACTCTCGTATACTCCACAATCACATAAACCTACACAGGTTCTATCTTCTCATACTCTCATGCACATGCTACCTTCTCTTTTCTCTTCTTTACATCACATTGCCTTGCTTACATACACCATTACATAATTTGCACATATTTCACACGACCACTGCCTCATGGCAGTGGGTTTCCTACTTCTTCTTTCATTATACCTCTACATAATATACATAACATAACTTACTCACATATATGTGAACACACATTTACACTTAGACACACACACACCACTTACTTGCAGTGGGTCTTCCTCTTATTTCTTCCTTTTACACACACACCCTGCACTATCCACTCACATTTACTTGTCTCACCTCATTGCAGTGGGTCTTCCTCTTATTTCTTCCTTTTACACACACACCCATATATATATATATCAACCCACAGCACTGCACAACGCATGCGTACTACACACATTTAGGCACTTCGTTGCCTCTTGACAGTGTTACCATGCGCTCATGGACACACCAACACCCACCATTGAATTCACATCAAAAAGCACAGCCATGGCAACCATGAACCGATTCCATCACTCTCACGACGCAACTTAAATTGCAACTATGGCAGCCTATATGCTCAGATATATACATACAAAGCACACAGCTACTGTCTCACGGCCGTAGCTTCCCCCTTTCCATTTCACAATCACACATAATATATTCAGCCAACATGGTGCTTCTCTCCCTCTCCTTCCAACACCCACATATATATACACTTAGTGCATACAATACACATGCACACACATGGCCAGCTGCCTTCATGGTAGCTACTCCATTCTCTCTACACAAGTCACACACTAACAATGCAAATCACAGCCATTTGTCGCCTCTCTCTTTCTCTTTCTCATTACATTCACAAACCATATATATAAATATACACACACTGCACTGTATACACTACACTCTTCAGACCCATTTCACTCCACTCGTGGTTACATCACCTCTCACTGTACTCACTTGGTTCATGCTATACACAGATCATCTTTCAAAATACAAGGTATATGCATTTCAAAATTATCAAAGCAACACACGGTCAGACCCATTATTCTCACGGAAGCCATGAATCCATCATCAACAAGACCACACATCAACACAATTTCAGCCTGCTTTTCTACGCACAAACCACACTTCACCCTTGTAAACCGTCCCTTCGTCCGAACCAAGTGGCTGCGCCGGAAGCTTATATTTACGGCAACCTCGAACTCTCTTATAAAACACTCACAAAATACACACCTTGCTGCACATAGGGCTGTTATGGCAGCCCATCTTTCACCTCAACACACCCCTAATGTATGCCCATGACACAAGAGATGCACACACACACACACACACACACACACACACATATATATATATATATATATAAGAGAACATTGGTTTTCAGGAGATCTCACCTCACCGAAAAGCTTTACCGAACAAAGATTTCTTCAACCCTTCTCTGCCGATCTCTCTCTCTCTCTCTCTTGTTTAGTTGTATGACGGCTTGAATGGAGCCCTTAGTCAGCTGCGCGGATGTGCCATGCATATATATATATATGTATATATATATATATATATATATATATATATATATATATATATATATATATATATATGCTAAAAGAACCCTAGTCGAAAAATATAAAGAAAACCCTACACATCCATTTGTCACTAAAACTTCTAACCCAAACCTATTATTGCAAAATGGTCCCATAATAAAATATTTATCATACATGATGTGTTAGAAAATTATAAGTGGTTTGTTACGCCATCCCGTTTGACAAATCGTTTCTAATATGTACACCGCTACTAAAAATTTAATTTCAAGTAACCCCTTTTTAACTTTCATTAATTGACTATTGTACTCCGTTTCAAAAATTGTCGCTAAAAATTGTGGATAAAAATTCGATCATGTTAATCATTACTAAAGACGTTAATTAGTATCTCTTATAACTGCTATCGTTAAATATAACTTAAGGTTTTTCAAAAATTCTAAGAATCAAAATGTCTAATGTTCATCAATTTGTCGCTAAAGGTCCGATAGATGATTAGTTAGAATTTTCACCATAAATCTAGCTTCAGATTTTGGGATGTTACACTTTTAGTCTCTCCCCCCCCCCCCAACAGCAGAAAGCTAATAGCCTCTATGGGTTTTCTCTCTGCACAAGGAGACTAACTACAAACCTTATCATCATAAAGAGAAAAGATGAAAAAGACCAAATACCCTTACGGGCCTATACATTTAACCAGTAAGGAGAAATGTTTGGTTCAAAGGAAAACCTATTGGGAATGAGCCCTAGCACAAATCTCATGAACCGACACATTTATCTATTTAGTAGAAATATAGTTTTCATCCATCATTTGAGCATTTTCATACCTATTTATTTATTATTAATAGTTTTGTACTCTGTGATAAAAATGTGCATGTGTCCACTATTATGTATTTATGATGATTATATTCTACGAGATAGCTCAGGGTATTCCCTTTCCAGTGCATACATAGATGCTAAAAAATATTATTAAATAATCATTCACAATGTTAGATGGAAGTTGTAACACCTCAAAAATTCAGAGCTTTAATACTCTGAAATCCCGGAGCGTTAAAGCAATCACTACTTAAGAACATAAAAATCTCGATTCAAATAACCAACTTTAACACTTAAATCAGAGGTTCTAATCATTACAATTCCTCAAATCATTAATATATCTTGTGATAAAAAAAAAAAAGAGACTTAAGTTCTTTATAGAGCGCTTAAAAAGAATTTACCCACCCAGGGGTTCTAATGATCAATAATAACTTAAATGAATTCGCTTGCTCAGCTCAATCCATACTTGATGCGATCTATTATTGGTTATCACTTGCGAAGAGGAAGTCAAACAAGAGTGAGCTTTTGAAAGCCCATTAAGGTCGATCAATGATTTAAAATAAGCGATTCGAACAATTTTTCATGTACAGTCAAATTAAAATTTTTAAAAGGATTTTCTTCTTCTTCTTCTTCTTTTTTTATAAAACCACAAATTTCGATATAAACATAGGGAAGAGTATCAATTCAATCCCTCCAAAAAAAATTAATCAAATAGTTCAAAGCATTTCTGATAAAATAAAATAAAAAGGTAACATTGAATATGAGCAGTACACTACAACAAAGCTACCCCGACAATACTCAGATATACTATACATATGTATATATACACTAACTAGTCCATTTAGGTACTAGTTTCAACCCAAACCAAACAGACTATCCTTATAATGATAACAATACACACCATCCTTATAACTTCTTAGATTTACTAACTCATATCAATATTCAAAAGAGATAAACACAATTCAAAATATTTTATGACGATGGAATCAACAAAATAAATAAGAATTGATAAAGAATTTCAAACGATTGCTTTATGGTTCAAGCTAGGGTTTCATAGACAGTACCCAAAAACATTATTATAACAAATTAACAAAAAATATCAGAGTTCAATGAAATTCGATAGCAATTCAGAATAAAAAATTCTAGGTAATCTGACGAAATAAGATTCTGATAGAATCCCTTACCTCGATCCATGCTATACGCTCGCTGCTATGTAACCTTGTTCAGATTCTTTGATTTAACCTATATTTAGAAATTGTTTATTAGAATAAAATCTAGCCTCATAAACTATGAACCCAATTCTAATTTTTTAAACATTACTCACTCCGACACTTTTAACTCAAACCAAATTGAAATGGGTTATGCCTACGGCTAACCTAGCCGAAAACTCCACATTCTCCTTAATGCATAAGATACCTCAAAATTCATAATAAGTTCTTAAAAAATACTTTAATAGTTTAAATAGCATAACAGTTAAAATATATTTTTTTGAATTTTTGAATATTTTTCAAATTAATATAATTTTCTTAAATACTAGAAAAGCCAAACAATAGTCATTAATAGTTCTAACTCAAATCAAAATCTCATAATTTTTATAATAGCTTTATTATATACAAGAAAAATAAAGAAACTAAAATTAGAACTTAAAAAGCATCGAAACCATTTTAAAATTATCCGTTTAACTAACTCAAATTGTGATATGAATAATAGCACCAAATCAACTACATAAGTTATGAAACTGAAACTAAAACTTCTTTATATCATAAAAACATTAATTAATTCTCCTAGAATTTAATGAGAATTTTAAGGGCTTAAAATGGATTTTAGAAATTAAACTTGTAAAAAATATTAAAAATATCAAACTGTATCAGAAAAATATAAAACTTTATCAATAATTCTAATATTACCCGAAGAAATTTTTTGTAAATTTCATCAATTTACAATGACAATAACCTATCCCACTACCATGTGGTACAACTGGAGAAATACAACAACTCAATTGGTGAACCATCCAACTAAGGAAGAGCAAGTGAACATTGTCAAGAGCAACCTGCTTCCAATCTACCATGATTATATCTTTGGCCACTACTACATGTCATTCAAAGCTCTTATGAGGTCCTCATATAGATAGAAGATGTCATCAATAAGGGAACCATCTCTCATGAGTTGAAGCTGCCAGGGGTATACCAAGCCAGCCAAGGAGTTCTAATGTCTAGCCTAAGCCACAGCAGCCAACAATGTCAACGCCATGCAAGCAACTCATGCAATAACATGGGAAGCCACTAAGGAGCCTAAAGGATATGATGTGCAAGTTTTTTACAATTATCACCAAGGAAAGGGTCACTCCATAGATAGATGTATCACCCCACAACACACGCCCTACAAGACTTCATCGACAAGGGTGAAGTTTCTCCACCTGTTAGGTTAAAAATACAAAGAGAACCTTTACCAACTCATAGGATTAATTGCATTAATGACAGCCAGCCAGTTATACTAGCTGTTCTCATTGTTCCAGCCAGCTAGCCAATTTGAGAGCGAGTGTCCGCATATAATTCTCTACTACAGTTTTGTGATGTGATTATCTGGGAAGAGTTCATAGAAGACGAGGCCTTCACTGTATAGGAAGAATATGATGAAGAAATTGGGTTTATCTTCTGACCTAGTGCTGAGGTATCCCACCTGACTCAATCAGGTTGAGTGTACCAGACTCCACCCAGCTTACCACAACTGACCCATTATTCTCTCGAGACTTTTCTGATGATGAAGTCCTTAAGCGGTTGAAGAAAACCCAATCCAACATTTCCACGTAGGGATTATTTTCTGCTTCATACTTCCACCGCCAAGCCCTTATCAAACTCCTTTGTAAAGCCCAAATATCGATCTAGACCTAATCGAAAGACATGTCCCAAGTGCTAGGGCATAATATATGGTACTTTTTCGAACTGTTTAAAATAACTATCTGTGCCTCAAAAAATAAACAAGTGATAATTTTAGGCAATGCTCGGATATTAGTAGAGTAAGGAAGCTTAAAATGATTTTGGGGTCAAAATATAACTTTAAAAACTTTTGGGGTCATTTTGTAATTTTGAAAAACTCTGGGGGTTATTTTGCAAGTTTTGAAAAAATGGCATGTATGTGTCAAATTTTGGGAAAGTTGGTCATGACATGATGCCACCTTCTGTTTTTTTTTTTTTTTTTTCTATATAGTGACTAATTTGAGTTATTTTCAAATATGAGATAAAAAAAACCTCTGGAAATTAAAGAAAAAAAAAAGAAGAGAACAAATGAACAGAACTCGGCCAAAAGAAAAAAAACAGAGCAGTGGAAGAACAGAAAAACAGAGAAGAAAATTGGGGGAAAGGGAGGGAATTGAGAGAATTTTTTAAGGGTAATAATATCTCTACCCTTTACAGTGTGTGTGATTTAGTGTGTGTGTGTGTGTGTGCGCGTGTGTGTGTGTTGTGCGTGTTTAGGGATATTCAGTGTGTGTTTCTTCACTGTGTGCTATGTGCATTTAAGTGTGTGGGTGCTTTGAGTGTGGCGTTAGGGAGTGTAGTTTGTGTTTTTTTAACATGTATGAGTGTAATCAGTTTGTGTTTAGCATATGTGTTGGTGTTTTATTGTGTGCCATGGGTGTTAGTATGTGACGGTGTGTATGTTTGTGTGACTAAAAGTGTGGATGCTTCGAATGTGTGTAATTGTGTGTAAAAATGTGTGTAGGAATGAATTAGGTAGTAGTGTGTGTATTCAGTGGTTTGCCGAAGGGTGGGGTGTGTGTGTGTGTGTGTGTGACTGACAGTGCTTCGGGTGTGTGAGTGTGATTCTGTGTATAATATGTGTAATTATGTATTAGTGTGTGTATTTAAGTGTTTTGAGTGTGTTTGGAAGAGTAGTAGTATGTGTAACATAAGTATGTGTGTCTCGACAGCGTGACGAAGAAGAGAGTGTGTGTTCAATATGTTTTAGTTGTGTGTTTTGATTTGTACAGTGAGTAATTGTCACCAAAATGGGAGGTGGTTAGGTTAGTAGTTGTGCGATTTTGTAAATAATTTGGATAAGAATCTAACAAAGTACAAAAAGAAGACTTTATGAGACGTATGCTGCAGAAAAATTTGGAATTTTTCTGCGAAGGACGCTAAATTAGGGTATCGAGTAAAAGATATTTTTAAATTATTTAATGTAGCAAATCAAGCTATTTTAATCCAAAAATTTTAGGGAAGCCTTATATTACTGAGATAATTTATTTTCTACCCGAGGTTGATAGCTATTTTTAGCAAAACTAGTTTCTAAGCATTCAATTCGGATACAGATTCGGAATTTTCGGGCAAAACTTTTTTGAGACACTTTTTAGCCCAAAAATGACTTCAAGATGCTTAAAATAATGTTTTAAAGTGTTTTTGAGATTTTTCTAGTGCGTGAATCCCCAGGGGTATTTTGATAATTTGCCACCTAAAAGGGATGTTTTGGTAATTTTACCTATAAAAGGTACTTCTGGGTAAATTCACATACGATAGAGATATTTTAGTGATTATACTAACGGGAAGAACATTTTGGTAATTTAAGAATGAGATGAGTGCTTTAGGTAATTTTACATATAGGGGCATTTTGGTAATTTTAGATACTCTGTGAGGGGGGTTCATTTTGGGAGTATGTGCAAGTCAATATTGAGTTTATAATATCGTAGTGTAGGATGTGTTCTGATTAGTTGATTATTCTGTTTAGGTTAAAGGAAAAGACTTTCCGATTAGGCAAATTTAGCTTCGAATCCAGGTAATGATTTGTAACTAAACCTCAGGATAATGATTTCTATCCGAACCTTAATTTCGATAACTTGTGTTTGTAACTATCCTTTCGATTCACTATGACTATTGTCAAAGCCTAAGATATACATTTATATCAGTATGTTATTGCCGAGGAAACCACAACATTAAACTTGAATCGGTTATTTGGAAATTTTATAGATGCTCGCATGTTATTGCATGCTGAACAAATTTGATAACTAGCGTATTTGTTCTTACTATTTATTTGTGGCTATTCTTGAAGTCTGAGTGATGAATTGATATCAGCATATTTAATTGTCATTAAAACTTAATTGATATTGGTTATTTGAATTCATGTTGATGTTTCAATTTTATTGCAAGTTAAGCCTTGAATTCTTGTTGATTCTATTATTGTGTCTTCTATGTAGACCTGGGGGTCTGTTATAAGAGAGGCGTTATAAGGATGGTCTGAACCTGCATAATTATACAGGGCTAGTTCCTTGAAACTCTTCCCTATACTGTGATCAAATTATTTGTGAGTATCTGAAACCCTTCCCTATATTGCCCTTGAAGTATTTGGGTTCGTTTCGAAATCTTTTGAAAAATCATCATTGTATTTTAAAATGATGGCTTTGAAAATGATCCCTTAAATGATCGTTTTAGTGTATGTTTATGATTGTTTGAAATGTTTTGGAAAAAAATTATCTTAGATTTGACTCTTAGATCTTTTTTTGTAATTCCTTCGGTTGTTCCTTGAATGACCTTACTGAGCTCTAAAAAGCTCATCCATCATTTGATTCCCTTTTGCAGGTAATGATCAGCTGTAGAATGCTCGGGAATGGATTAAAATCTGTGTGAGATTTCGGAGAGCCCACCACTGTTGTGTATCAAGACCCTTGCGTGGGTCGGTACTGTTAACTTGTTCTATAAAGAACTTGAGTTGTAAATAATCAAATTTTTAATAGTTTAAGCAAATTTTTGTAACCTTGTATTTTGAAGAATTTGAGTAAATGTCTAGCTAGAAATTCTAAAGTATGTGTCAGTAAACAAATTTGATATGATGTGTTAGGTTAACGCTCCAGGAGTTCGGGACGATAGAGCTCCGAATTTCAGGGTCGTTACATAGGGGCTATCTATACATTACGAAAATTTCCTCACTTTTTTTTTAGTATGATCTGCCTAAATCAAGACCAAGCCACAATGACCCGCTCCATATCACTATGCTAGCACTTGATAAGAGGGTTCCATTAATCCTCCTAGACAATGGTTCTGCTCTAAATGTCTTTTCCCAACACACTGTTCAAGCCCTCAGCATTGACCTACCAGAACCCATTCTAACTAAGTTGTTCGAGCCTATGACAATACCCGAAGGGAGGTGATTGGTTCAGTAAAGCTTGATGGTTGTGGGTACTGCTAGCTTTAATGTTGAGTTTCAAGTGTTGGTTATACTTGCCGCTTTTAACCTTCTGTTGGGCACACCTTGGATACAATCTGTGGGTACAATACCCGCTACACTGCACCCAGAAGTCAAGTTTGGGTTGAACGACGCCGTCTTCATTATAATGGAGATTTGCAGTTGCCTCAGATTGGACAAGTAGAAAATGACACTGTTCAGGTACCGCGTGACTTTTTAGATATTCTGCTTAATGGATTCAGGATGGATCACCTGGTTCAGTTTCTTGAGTGTGAGGGAGTTTGTCACGGTGAGAACTTCCTCAGCTTGCACTCTACAACAGTATGATCATGCTACCCATGTTGAGGAAACTCTACTACTTTCCCAGAAAAGGCCTAGGCAGAAATTATCAAGGAATTCCTAGCTTCCTAGACATGGAGAACAAAGAGGACCGGTTTGGATTAGGATACAAGCCAACAAAAGGAGAAGAAAGAAGCTCGCCCAGAACAAGAAGGATAAGGAAAGCGAGAAGCACATGAGCATGATCATGATTCGTACCACGAATCGATGCTTTGTCAAAGAAGGAAAGAGTGGGCCCTTCTATGGATCTTTGGAGCAAGTTTACAGTATTGAGACCGGGAAACAGATTAAAGGATGGGAAATATTTTACAATTGCGAATATGTCGAGGACGAAGAACTCCCAATACAGACTGAGTCGGGTACCGAAGGAATCTCAGATTGGATGGATTTGATGGAACCCAAAGCAATGACAATATGCTTCATTGATATTCTTATCTTGGTGCTTATCTATGAAGTAGATGACTAGATCGTGGACCCATCATTCCTAATCACTCAAGCACAGGGTGACATGCAGAATTGGATGATCGAGTAGAGATCGCTGACTGCATGAGATGTCATCAACAGAAGTTTTACTACCAAAGATGCTCCAGAACCAAAAGATTAGGATGCTTATGTCACCTTAGCCAATCAAAATCTGCTTACCTACTATGTATTTCTAGACTACTTGATTGATAATATGATAATTGATTTTGATTATCCCTTGGTTGCTGATATAGGCTATGATGAACTAATCAACTTGGTTAATGATGAGTCACACCTAATAGACTTAGAAGAGAAAAAATATTTAAAAGAAATGGTGAAAAGAAAATTGAAAATCAAGAATCTAGTCGTGTCAAGCCAGTGGCAGAAGAAACAGTCAAAGTTAAATAGGCTCCCCCGAAGATGTAAAAGAAATCAAAATAAAGGCTAGTCTAGATGAGAGAGAAAAAGAAGGGATCACTGCACTCCTGAGGGAATTCATCGATATATTTGCTTGGTCATATAGTGATATTCTCGGTATAGACCTATCCATCGTGGAACACCTCCTACCCATCCTTCTCAAAGCCAAACCTGTCAAGCAAAAACTCCACAAGTTGAGACTAGAGTGGTCTCTCAAGGTTAAGGAGGAGGTGATGAAGTTACTCCATGTTAGATTTATCTGAATGATTAAGTACCCTACTTGGCTAGCCAACATTGTACCCTTTCCCAAACCATCCAGTCAAGTCAGGATGTGTGCTGACTACCAAGACCTACACTGAGATTTCCCCAAAGATGACTTACCCTTGCCAACCATAGACCTGATCATAGACAACACAGCGAAGCATGAGTTGGTATCCTTCATAGATTGTTTCGTGGGGGTATAACTAGATAAGAATGGCTCCTGAAGACCAGGAAAAGACAACCTTCATAACCCACTGGGGTACCTTTTGTTATACAATGATGTCTTTCAGTTTGAAGAATGTCGGGACTATATACCAGCGAGCCGTTATCACCCTATTGCATGATATGATCCATAAGGAGGTAGAAGTCTGCATGGATAATATGATCATCAATCCTAGGAAGAGGGAAAATCATTGCATTGTGTTGAGAAAATACTTTGAAAGGTTAAGGCAGTAAAAATGATGTCAAACCCGCAGAAGTATGTGTTTAATGTCTCAGCCGTTGCTTGGTTTCATGGTGACCAAGCGAGGGATAGAGGTAGATCCCGCCAAAATTAAGGCCATAGTTGAGATGCCTCTGCCTAGGATTGAGAAGGAAATCAGAGGATTCTCGGGTAGAATCCAATACATTAGCCGATTTATATCCCAGCCAACCATGATCTGTGAGCCTGTATTCAAATTGTTGAAGAAGGATTCGAACAAAAAGTGAAACCCTTTGTGCCAAGAAGCCTTCAATGAAATCAAACGATACTTTAGCAACCTCCAGTCCTAAGCTCGCCGATATCTGATTGTCCTTTGCATTTATACCTAACCATGACTGATACTAAAGCAAGAGCCATGTTAGCCCAACATTTGAAAATATATTAGTTGAGAGGGTCATATACTATATCAGTAAGAAGGTAACCCAAGGGGAGGTGAATTATTCAGCCCTAGAGAAGACATGTGTATCTTCAGTTTGGATAATGCAAAGATTATGACATTATATTTTGGCATACCTCATCAGATTGTTAGCCAAGATGGGCCATATGAAGTAGTTGTTTAAGAAGCCCATCTTATATAACCTCACAGCCAAGTGGATTTTGTTGTTGTCCAAATATAATATCACATATGTCACATAGAAGTCGATCTTAAACAAAAGGTCATCGCCGGCCTGTTGACCAATTGTTCAACGGATGATACTAGCCGATGAGAGGCGAGGTTCCAAGACGAAGAAGTATACATGGTTAAATCAAAAATGTTAATTTCATCAGACAGAGCTCATTCACCCATAGCCATCAAGCTGACTTTCGACGGTACTAGCAACACCGTCGAATACAAAGCGTGCACCATTAGTTTAGAAATGGCCCTAAGCCTAAGAGTTCAGGAGATTACAGTGTATGGAGACTCAACATTCATCATATACCAGATCAAAAGGTATGTGGAAGATCAGAGATAAACGTCTACAAGCATATCACGCCCATCTGGAGAAAATAATAGACTAGTTTGAAGATGTGGAAGTCCATTTCCTACCCCCGAGTCAAGAATAACTTTATGGATGTTCTAGCCACCCTTGCGTCGATGGCTGATATACACGAAAGACAAGATGTAGAGCCGTTTGGGATACATACGAAGGATAGACCAGCCTATTACTTCATGATAGTGCCTGTAGAAGAAGACAGAGTGACCGAACCTTGATACATTGATATACATAATCTTTTCTGGGATGAAAAATATCCTGAAGGGTGTTCAACGAAAGGTCGAGCAGCTTTGAGAAGATGGGCAACACAATTCATCATATGTGACCGAAGGTTGTATAAGAGACATTATAATGAGGAAAAGTTGTTATGTGTAACCGAGAGAGAGGGTAGCCAAATCATGGAAGATATATATGTAGGAAATTGTGGACCATACATGAACGGGCGAATGCTAGCGAAGAAAGTTCTCTGACAAGGATACTATTGGAATACGATGGAGCAAGACTGTGTCGAGTATGTGAAAAAGTGTCACAAATGTCAGATGTATGCCAACTTGGAACATCTTTTTCTCCGAGATTTATACAACATGACCTCACCTTGGTCATTCTCAGTTCAAGGAATAGATATGATAGGGAAGATTATCCCTAAAGTCTTAAATGGACATGAGTTCATACTGGTAGCCATAGATGACTTCACGTAGTGGGTGGAAGTCGCTTTATATGCGTGCTCAATACCAGAAACGTGGCTTAGTTTTTTCTGAACCAATATCATTTGCCGATATGGAATACTCAGGGGTTTAATCTCAGAAAACGGGCTACATTTTGAAGTAGTGACCTAACCGAGGAGTACGGCATCATTTGTCATTGCTCGTCTCCGTACTAGAGACCAATGGGATTATCGAAGCTGCCAATAGAACATCAAGAGCATGCTGAGTAAAATGACGGATTCCTGTAGGAGTTGGCTGGATAAGCTCCCATACGCACTCTAGGGCTATAGGACACCGTTAAGAACAACAACTAGAGCCCCCTCATATTCATTAGTCTACAGCATGGAGGACATACTCCCGGTGGAATTGGAAGTCAACTCTCTCAGGGTGTTATTGGAGAATCAGATAGCCAAAGAAGACTGGGTGAGCCACAGATTCAAGGAGTTAGCACTAACATATGAGAAAAGGCTAAAAGCATTATATCACATTTAGGGTTACCAGAAGCAAATTGCCCAAGCCTTTAACAAGAGAGTGAAGGGACGAGGTCTGAAAGAAAGAAATCTGGTGTTAAAGGAGAACGCTAGATAGATTTGGAAACTGTAAGGAAAATTTGAACCCAACTAATCAGGTCCTTATATGATCAAGCAAATCATGACTTGTGGTGCAGCATTGTTAGTCGATCTAGATGGAATTGAGTTAATAGTTAGTCAATTTAGACCGATTAAAGATATATTATGCTTGAGCAAGTTTTTGTAATTGAATTACGAATGACATGATCCTCCTCAAGAATATTTTTCAGCAAACAAATTGATGCAACACATGGATGGAGGTACGCAGGCAGCCCGTAAAGTTACCTCGCGTGCGATCAAGTTTTAATAATAAAACTCTTTTATTTCCACTGGCTAAAACACTGACTACATTCTTGAGAAAAATAAAAATGCCTGCTAGGACAAAAATCCTATAAAGGGTGGCCTAGGCAAAAGTTAGGGCAAAAGAAAAATAAAATTTAGAAAAAATAATAGAGAAAATGAAAAAAGAAAAATGGCCCGGTAGGACCAAAACCCTGCAAAGGGCGGCCTAGGCAAAAGTTGGGGCAAAAAGAAAATTCTAGGTCTGATAAGCAACCTTTGGGATATCCATCAAACTCGTTTTCACGTTCTTCGTAGCTGAACTGTCTTCATCTTCACTTCCATGTTTCTATATCCCTCTTGTTAATTGACCTCTGAGATATAGATATGACATCCACCAACTCCTCCACCTATAAAGTTGGTCCCTGATCCACTTTCCCTTTGTTATTATTACCCTTCCGATCAAGCCAACCTTTGAGATAAGCATCCATGTCAGATTTCCGTTTTCGAGTAGCTTTGATAATCAGATTCCTCATTAGTACTTTCTTCTTAAGTAGCCAAGAGAGGTGTCGACGGGGTTCTCCATATGTAAAGACCGTATCGGATTCCAATCAGCATCAAATCTCCTCGAACAGTTGGGAACCTATCCAAGACCTCCTAATCCAAGTGACCCTGACTTCGCCTTCAGCCAGAAAGAGACAAGAACTTTGCACTATAATTTGAGAAGACTTACCAGAAAAATAATTCCCATTAATTAATCAACTTAGTGTTAAATAATTTTTTGATACGTTCGGGGTATCACACCTTCCCCCCCTTAAATAAATTTCATCCTCGAAATTAAGAAAAACCTCGTCCTATAAACAGATGCGGATATCTCTCTCGCATCAACGCTTTGGTTCCTATGTGACTTCCTCTACCACATGTGTTTTTCGGACACTTTCACCAACTGTGTTATTTTCAAACATGATAGTTGTTCTTCTTTATCATTCACCTCTATTAGTGCCTCTTGACATGAGATATTATCTCGTATTTCAACTTGTTCCTCTTCGATCCCATGTGTAGAGTCGGGATCATACATCCTCAACATTGACACACAATACACGCTATGTAATTAACTCAATCCTGAACGTAGATCGAGTTTGTATGCTATCTTCTCAATCCTAAGCAGGATTTTAAACGGTCCGATGAATCTCGGGCTTAACTTTATCCACTTCCTGAATCGCATGATTCCTTTCCACGGTGACACTTATAAAATTTACTATGTCACCTACTTCAAACTCCAACATCCTACGCCTCTTGTCAGCATATCCTTTCTGCTAATTCTGCGCAGTAAGATTTCTCTCTTGGATATCAATCACCTTGTTTTTTTTTCTATTTCCTTGCACAACAATCTCGTGCGAAATAGTCTTTATTTCCCCCAAATAGATTTTAATAAATCAACATGCAACATTTTTTTTGTTAAAGATATCTGATCACCCCAATGTTCTGTAAAATGAATAATGCAGATCTTCAACGCCCTTGCAATATTTATATCGAACGTCCTGATTGGCCACCATTTGAGGTAAAAGGCCATCCCCATGGTTAACTCATTTCTTTCCAAATTCTAGAGATGAATCTTGCGTCTCTGCCGGACACAATAGTTACTAGAGAACCATAACAACTAACCACTCGCTTAACATAAGTTGGGCAAGTCGTTCGTAAATATTCTTCTCGAAAAAAATAAAGCAGGACATCTTAGTCAACCTATCCACTACAACCCATATAGAGGTATATCTCTTAGTTGTTCGTGGTAACCTTAACACCAAAATTTATCGTAAGGTGTTCTCACTTCCACTCAGGTGCAAAGAGTGGTTGCCCACTATCTGGCAATCTTCTTATGATCCATTTTTTTTTACCCGTTAGCAGGTCCAACATCAGGATACAAACTTTTATATATCCCTCTTCATGCTAGGCCACCAAAACTATTTAGGCCCTAACTTAGGGTACATTTTTTTTGACTCCCCTGAGTAAATCGACACTTAAAACTATGAATACCCTTCACAATTTCTTCTCTCAATTCATCGTTAGGTGGAACACATATCCGACCTTCACATTCTTACTCACTATCCTTATCCTCATCAAAATTTCTTTTTCCTTCATTTCTAATCCCCGCTGGATCTTAACATCCTTTCATCTTAGCCTTAAGCGTCCTTGATTTAATTAAAATGTGCTGGTTGCATTTCCATGTCAAGAAACCTATTACTTCCTTTTCTCTTTGCTCGAACTTTGATTTTGACTAGCTCACATTTTATTAACTTGGCATAATAATCATCGTTGTCCATTTTCTCCAACAGGGCATCTTAGAGCGATTGTCACTATCTCCCTGGTAGCCTCCGGCTGAGCTTAGGAAGCTACTAATCTCAATGCCGATTCTTACGACGCTCCCCATTTGCTACCTTTTCAACTTTCCCCGAATCTCCTAATCTACTTCCGCATCAACCCCATACATCTAGATTTGCTAGTCAAAATTCACATTCCTAGAATTTGACAAACAACTTAACTTTCTTAAAATTGTCAAACTTGATATTGCGGAAGTTCCTCTTTGCCTTTAATATCATTCATCAGGTCACCAATAAGGCTACGACTACATGATCAAGTACTCTCAAAAGACTTGATTCCTCAAATTTATAACTGCCATAGGGGCCTTAATTAATCCACCTAACACCACCAAAAATTTATAATGCCCGTCTCTGTTTCTGAACACCATCTTGAAAACTTCATCCTTCCTTATTCTTGAACCGGTGATGACCCGCTCTAAAGTCAGTCTTAGAAAGAAAACACTTAGCACCCTACATTTGATTGACAATACACAGTCAATACATAATCAGCTTCTGATAGGCAATACATAGTCTCATAAACCCCTCCTTTAGAGCACCTCCGTCAGTTCCATATATCCTGGCTGTTGACATTTGAAACAGCCTCTTTTGCTTCACCTTAAACATTAGTTCAGTGACTCGTTCCCATACTTAAGACATGCTTTACTTGCCCTAGCATAGTCCACACCCTTGTGCCCCAATCCACATCATCTACATTTTCTATCACCTCCTCTTTGTCCTGAACTTTGTCCGGACTGTTTATCATGTACTTACTTCTTACAGTTATGCCCAATTTTCTAGTTTTGATCCTAGATTCTACCTTCTGTCCTCACCCCCTTCTTCTTCCTGGACCCCTTTATTCTTATTATACCTATGATTAGCAAAAATCATCTTTTTGACATTTCCTCACATCTTGTTACTTCAACTATTTTTGCTCAAATTCACGTAGTCGTCTACGCTAGACCATTTCCCTTCTGTGGGATTTCACCCGAGCATGCTTCCTGACAGTCTCAAGATCTACACCATTTTCTTTCTTTTACTGGGGCTGTTATAATAACAGCCACCGGTTGTACTTTTAGAACTCCCACGATCTTTTGTAGAAGTCTCACTAGCTCTTTCTGAAATTCTTCTTGACCTAATACACTCCCAGCTTATTTCTTCCACTTACGTTCTCAACGTTCACCGTAATCACTTCTATTGAGGGTCCCTCTCGATTGGGAACCCTCTCTCGTCTTTCCGATAAAGAAGTAGCGCGATAATTAAAATTATACATCATAGCACTAACCTTCATGCTCAAACAACTAATAGTTTTCATCATTGAACGACCTTTTTTCTACAATAATATGTAAATGATACTAGTTCCCCATCACCTTTCTGCTTCTCAACCTTAGGTCCAACTTCAAAAGCGGACTCCACCCCTACTCGTACACTCCATCAACTTCGAAGAAGCCATAACGCTCCTTTAACAATTTCAGGCTTCAATGACTACCTTTTAGAATCAATTGTTGCCTGTCTTTAGGTATTGCCCTATTAGGAGGGCCATCATGAACAACCTATCATATATTTTTTTCGAGTGACCTGCATACTGGCGTCCACCGTCTCCCTTAATATCTAATTCGGTACTTACTTCCTATCCTCTCATTTGACTTTCAGTCTGTCTATTATCTAGTTAACACCGCTAGTTTGGGACTCAACTAACTCGTCAATTAGTACCTTTTTCCTCATCACGTGGAAGTACTTTTTCTCCCAAAATCTCATTAAAATTCTACTTATTCACAGCCTCAGCTCCTCATGTCTCCATTCATGGTTTACACAATAAAAGTGCACCGCCTCAACCATCTCTCTCTACCAAGTCCTTTTATTTCAATTTCTACCAGACCTCGATTAGGTTCTTTTTAACCCTAATCCCATCTCGTGTACATTCTTATCAGGACTCTTTTTCCAGTTCCGACATCGCAACCTCATCATCATCAAATCACTCTTCTAAAAGTAGGTCAACCAGCTCTTTCTTCTATTCCCCGCAGCAATAACTATGCCCTAGCCAACCTCAACCAACATATCTTAACCATCCTCCTAGTTCAGCCGAATCATCAAGATTCTTCTCCTACTCCTCTCATCGACAGCTTAGGCCTTCCACCAGACACTTCGAAAAGTCTACAGAATCATTTGCCTAAGCTCTGATACCAACTTGCGACACCCTCAACCCTGGTGACATCACCGGGTTGAGTTATCGATCATAATCACATTCAAAATCCTGTGCTGAATACAGAGCAACTACATCCTCATACTCATATATCATTAATAGACGCTCCAAAAATGCGACCTTACAAAAGTTTTCCTTACAAACGTACATTATACTGCAGCGGAAGACTTTCAAGTCTCTAAAGAACGTGAATATTTACAACCTAATATACGACTGTAGTCGTAGGATTCTTAGCAACCGATCTCACAGCTCTATCTTTACCTCACACAACATATCCCCATGCTCAACTTTTCTAACTTGTTTCTCTTCCCTTCTCTAGAGGGTTCTCTTTGATCAACCTTATAGCCTGCATAATACAACATAAGGAATGAGCGCAAATTGCCCAGTAGAGACAACAAGAGGAATATCGTGAACAAATGATTCAAAAGACTCCTCGAAGGAATAATAATCATCTTAACGATAGCAATGAATCAAGAGTAGTCAATAAATTTCAGCATCAACATAACTTGTCAAACAATAACTTTTCTTTCGTTAGACTGAGCGGCTTTAAGGCCCAACAGAACAGCATTACAACCACCTCCTCATGGACTGGATTGACTGACTGACTGACCATGCAAGTGAACCCAAAATCCAAGGTCGTAAAGATAAACATCATTGAAATACAAATCATTAAAATCATCAACATCAAAAGAAAATCAAATGCAATGCACATGGACACGACGGACAGGACTCGACTAGACACGACACGACAGACTCTGCTCGAGCGACATTCATCCTCTTTGGCCAGTGATCATAATTCATATGCCATCCTCCTCATATTGATGTCCCATTTTACAGGATGTTCATCTCAGTCTCAAGTAAATAAAAGAGACACTGTCAATAAGAAGAAAACTCATTTAGAGTGCTTGCCCTAACCACCTTACAACCAAGCAGCATGACCTCATCGACGTGGCGGACTAAGGAAAAATTTATTTCACCTTAAGTCTTCAACAACACAGCTCAACAAGGAATACCGGATGAGAAGATTAAACGTTGTTCAGACTTAACAACAAGAGTTCAACGTAACATCATCAACAGGGCAGACTTGAGAGAAGATTACCGCAAGCCCTCAACAACGTTCTTATATAAAAGAAATGTCGACTACCAATAAGTGCCGACATTTTACAAAACGACCTCAACAATATCATCATCAACGATAGGGCGGACTCGGGAGAAGTTTGCCACAAAAATGGTGTTCTCAACGAGAAGAGATATCGACTATCAATAACAACCGACGTCTCACAACAACCACACGATAACCCCTACGCAGCCTCATCATCCACTTCAGGTATGCTAATTGAATCGAGTCATAGCATACTAGGACACCCATCATCCTCACTAAATTCCATCAATAGGGCGGACTAAGGGAATTTATTCTACCCTCAACAGCACAATTCAAATATACGTATACAGGTCGCAATGACTACCGGCATCCAATCATAACAACAAGAATTTAGCAACACATCATCAACATGCATGCTAATCGAAACAATGAATTAGCATATTAGAACCACATTGTCCTTACCTTATTGGCTTATAGCCGAAGCAATCTGATCGCAACAAGCTGTGTCACCTAGTCAAATAATACCCTACTCGTTAGACATCATTCAACATATACACACTCCTTATTCTACCCCTTCCCCTTTGACCGATCATCGCATTTTATGACAGCTAGTTAACCCGATCCAATAACTGGATCCTTAACCTAGCCTTACTAACGCATTAACAATAACCAATGCCTCATTGTTTCAACGGATTGACACCATTCCTCATTTTTCACCTCTTCAGATGCATAATATTACGCGTTCCCAAAAATTTAGTGCCAACCTGGCAAATTACCAAAATATCCCTCTGATGGCCGCTACACCACTAACACCCCAAATCTGCCTTAAAACCATTTTTTATGTACTACATCATTTATAAACCAAATAGTCCCTCAGAGAATTTGAAAGGGAAAAATTATCAAAACACCCCCAACTTATGTAAAATTACCAAAATATTCCCTGGCGGCCATTCAAAAAATTACCGAACTAAAAGCCATTCAAAAAATTTTATAGAAAAAATTATCGAAATACCCCCCGCTGAGCGGTAAATTACCGAAATTTCCCCGAGGGTTCACTATTGCTCCAACACCCCAAATCAGCTTCAAAACAATCTTTCAAGTGTTTTACAACCCTTCTGAGACTAAAAAGTCCGTCAAAAAACTCTACCGGGAAAATTACAAAAAATGCCCCTCTCTAGGTGGCAAATTACCAAAAATGCCCCTAAGGGTTCCCGGCATAAAAAAAATCTCAAAAGTACTTTAAAATACTATTTTAGGCCTTCTGAATTCATTCTTGAGCTAAAAACTATTTTATAGAATTTTTAACCAAAAATTTCGAACCGGTGTCAGGACCGAGAGCTTAAAAGCCTGTTCGGCCAAAAATAGCTAACGACTTTGGAATGACTTCAAATCTTGGGAAATGGAACTTCATAGCATCTTAAGGTCCCCATAAAATTTTCACCCAAAACTGCGCTAGTTTGATATTTTAAATTTCACTGTAAAGTTCCAAAATTGTCGTGCTCGTTCACCCTCTTTCCGACTTAAAAAAAATCTGAAAATTTTCCACGATGTAAATCTCCCAAAAATAACTGGGATTACAGTTTTGCACTTTGTCCAATTTTGGCCCCAGTTGTCTATAAAAATTTGATTATATACAGCTTAACTTTTTCCTATTTTTAGTGACAATTGCAGTCACTATTTAGATTGCTTCACCTACCATTTCATCCCAAACACACACACACACACACACACACACACACACATCTTCATCTTCCTCCTTCAGCCGCAGCACCTGGGCACACATACCACACACACACACACACACACACACACACTCACTAAGTCACCATTAAACATACTTTAAATCACCTAAACTCATTAGAACACACATTAACACCTTATACACACCCAATACCCATAATCTCACACACCCGAAGCCTTTACCCACACTGTCAAGAATACACACTCACGCACCTTCATGGCACCCACGGAAACACCTACGCACACACCTTCGGCCACACTAAAGCCCACAAAATCCATCCATTTCTCCATTGTACCAACGTTTCTATACACTACATCCCGTTTTATCCATAATGTCACACACAATTTACACAAATTCCCACAGCCCACATGAATACTCCTCACTAACACACTGTGTATGTTCTTTTCACTTACTCTATCTCACTCAACACATACATACGACGGAAATCAAACATACGAAATTGGTTGGGAGATCACCTTAGAGGGATTCTGTAATCCCTCTCTCTGTTCTGTTGTTATTCTTCTCTGTTTCCCTTGTTTTCTTCTTGCTTTTCTTCTCTGTTACTGTTCCTTCTTTTGTTCTTCTTTCTTTATTTGCATTTTCCTCCCCCCTCCCCCCCCCCCCCCCGGAATTTCCTTCTCCCTTCTTTTGTTTTCTCTTATTTAATATTATACGTTATAATATTATTAGACGAGTCACTAACCAGCTGGCAAAAAGTGGCACCACATTATGAACACTTTCTTCCAAATTTGACACTTAAGTGCAACTTTACAAAATTGCACTTTAGCCCCCAAAGTTTGTAAAATTTCATTTTGGCCCCTCAACTTTGTAAAATTACAATTTGACCACTCTAACCCTCTTGTAGCCCTCTGACACTTCATTATCATAGAAGTGAGGCTACCTAATAAAAATATGTGTCTCATTCACCATATTTTTTCCAAATATTATTTTTACCCCTTTAGTTTAGGAAAATTTCACTTTAACCCCAAAACTACACTGACACCTCTTCCCACTTCCTGCCACTTAATTAAGGCCAATATGATGTTACTTAATAAAATAATTCCAGTTAATTAATCAACTTAGTGTTAAATAATTTTTCGATACGTTCGAGGTATCACATGTAGCCATTCAAGCCACTCATAAAATGTCTTTTTTCTCTTTGCATCGTGGATTCTACGAAGAACACCCCCGATTCGTCAAGGCAAGCTATATTGTGAGGTAATCTTTGCCAACTTTTCCAGGGTAGAAAATCATATAGATTGTCCCTCCTCCTCGTGATCGCATTTCATTTCAAAAACAACAAAAAAGAGTATTTATACTATTTCTTTGTCTAAAGTCTAGGTTTGGAATGTAGATTACTTCCCGTAGGACCTGAGCCAAACTATGGTGGTTTTGATTTCAATTAGTCCAATCAGATATGTAGGCAATTCAACCCCGCTGTCGAGTTCAAGCGAAAATCTAAAAATTAACTTAGGTTGAGTTTTAACATATTTTATATGTTATGTGTTCTTAAGGCCAAGATTCAATTATAATGAAGTAGAGACTGAAAGGGCGTTACGGGTTCCTAACACCTTCCTATTGCATAACTTAGTTGTCGGACCCCTCTCTTGGTTTCAACAGATTAGCTGTTCTTCTTGGACATCTTTAGAGTCATTTCTAGGTTTTTCTTATTTTTTTTTCTAATTAAATAAGATGGCAACTCCATAAAATTCTCTTTCTAGGATATTTTTTTCGAGCCACTTTACCACAGCTAGTATTTACATATAAACCAATTTCATTAAAATAGAAAAATGAAGAAGGACATGTAGAAGTTTCTTTGACTCTTGCTTGTTTTGCAACTATGCTTTCAATACCCTTCAGATTGCCTCCTATTATATATTTGACCACTCGATGGATGAAGCACTCACGCGCACATCAGTAAAATTGCAATGATTATTATAAAGTTGTTCACATCACGTACTCACTGAAGTTATAAGCGTGTCTCTCGCAGTTGAACCATTGTCCATTTTTTTCACCTACTTCTGAAATTAAATAATTTACAACATATAACTTGAATTTAGGATGCAAAGTAGTTGGCAATAGCAGTAATAACTGAGAATGCCTCCTAACGTTTTCAAAATGCCCCTATAGACCAAAAAATAAGGCTATTATTAGAACTTTTCCCTTGGTGAATGAGAAGGAAGAAAGGAGAAGACAAGCATAATGACTTCTTTTCATGAACTTGGCCAATTACATGCTTGACACCACATTGATTTTTTGAACTGCATAGTATTTTGAAATGTTTTAGTTTAATTAAATACCCCTGCAGTTGATTCTCATTCATTTTTCTCAACCGCCTTTGGGACTTTTCTCTTTTCTATAAAATTCTCAGCTTTTAGTGAAGTTTGAGCTCATCTTGAATTTAAACATATAATCCTTGACTTATAAACTTCTAATCTACTAATTATACCTTAATTTTAAACTTTTAATGTCAACTTTCTACTATTGTTACAATTAATATGAACTTTTAATTCACTTATTTTACCTTGAATCTGGACTTCTAATATGAACTTATTACTATTGTTACAATGAAAGTGGAGTTCTAATCCACTTATTATCCTTAATTTGGACATTTATTACTCTAGAGAGAAACCCAAGCCAAGTTTAAACTAGTTAGTGTTGGAGTGAAAAGCAGATCAATATCAATATAAATATATAAAAAATGAATTCATCTATGAAAGTCTCAGGTTTCTGGTGAAGTTTGAGCTTACCTTGAATTTAGACAAATAATCTTTGACTCTTGAACTTCTAATCCACTAATTATACCTTCACTTTGAACTTTTAATGTCAACTTTCTACTATAGTTACAATTAATATGACCTTTTAATTCACTTATTTTACCTTGAATCTGGACTTATATTATGAACTTATTACCATTGTTACAATGAAATTGGACTTCTAATCCACTTATTATCATTAAGTTGGAAATTTATCGTTCTAAAGAGTAAGCTAAGCCAAGTCTACATCAGTCAGTGTTGGAGTGAGAAGCAGATTTAGAAAATGCAGTGAGACAGTGGAAGGCATGCAATGTTGTGTGCGGTGTGTTTTCTTAGGTTTGTGCTTTGCAGGTTTGGATTCAATGTTGATAGATCACTATGAAGGACCTTGCTAAATCAAAATTGATAAGAAATGAAGGAATCAAGCCTACGGGTGGGGTGAAGGGGCCTTCTTGCTTTAATGAGGAGGTGGTCTCTATTGCCCTTACTCAAACAGAAGATTTAAGGGAAGCATCCAAGATGACGCCTTCCCCTAAAAAGACTGCTATGTCTTAATAGAATATTGTACCGTTGAAATATAATTACTTCCTTTTGTGGCATTCAACGGAATTTTTTTTCTTCCTTCAATTTATAGACCAGATTTGCAACTAAACTTGGGGAAGAAATGTCTTTACATATATGTATTAAAAAGTCTTACCTTTTGGAAAATAAGTTCCAATATTATGTAGTTGGATTTGGGCGTTCTTTACAAATGTAATATTTGTCATTGCTGCATTTTTGTTCTTTTTTTTGTAGAAGAGTAGGAAATATATACCAGATATCAACAGTCGAATGTACAAAGGCAAGGAAAACACCCAACAAGGCGGATGACAACCCCATCCGTAGGTCAAAAGAATGCTAACTACAAAGGTCAAAAATACCACAAGGGTAGAACAAAGCGGCATGCCCTGTATTAGGCAGGTTGTACAGACAATCCATTCCTGTCGAATGGCAGTGGCAGATCGGGTAACAAAAGTCGCTAAAGCTGATGAAAGTTGTAAAGGAGCTGGTTTCCCTCGGGTGGCTAGCACTGAGTGCAAACCTCTGCAGCTAAGCTGAACTGTACATAAAATGTTGGGTGCAGTCAAACAGTCCCTATGGTTCGCTGTCAACTGCACCAGAAAAGAGCAATCATGAAATAGAAAGATAAGATGATAATACAGGAGCCTGACAACCCAGTTCAGACCAAACTGCAAGGCTAACTGAAAAGCATTAAATTTGTCCCTGGCTGTCAGAATGTCAACTAATGCACCAATTGGCGACCACATTCTGTTGAACAACACCAAACCAACCCTGAATTTTTGGTTTACGAAAGAACCAACTACTGAAATGGAGCAAAAAACAGGCAAAGGTGGCAGCAGGCAGGCGCAATTATCTGAAAAGTAAATGGAGCGTAGCGGGGGATAAAAGTGTTCAAAGCAGTCCACAATAACATCCGAAAATGTTTGAACGGTTATGCTAGCCTTACGACAAGACATTTGAAAGGCTGAGGTGTGGACGATAGTATGCATCCCGACATAGATAAATGATTGAACCAATGCAAATTGTTTCCCCCGAAAGAACAGGGCATTGCGGCCTAACCAGATGAACTAGAGAATAATTGTGATGCACACAATCCTGAGGGAGGCACGGATAGCCGAGGGTTATGAAGGAGCTGGCTGCAACAACCAATGAGAGAGCCAGCGGGTAGCAGAGTGAAATGGTGACTGAGGGGGCGTGTGATTGCCTGAATAGGATTCCCAAATTAGTCAAACACGAATGCAGTCAAAAAAAAAGATGTTCCTGTGTTTTCGGACTTGAGACGCACAATGGAGTAAAGAATACTGACAGGGCAGTGTCGTTTCAGTTATTCTGGCAAGAGTGGCAGACGTTGATGACTAAATTGCTATAGGAAGAATTTAAGTTTTTTTTATGGGATTGGGAGTTTCCAAAGCCGAGACCAAAAGGTGTGAGTCAGGGGATGCCGGAGAGGGGGTACGTTGGCACATGTATCAACTAAAAAGCGATAAGTGGAGGCTACAGAAAAACTGTCACCCCGACAAAAGACGCTGAATGAGCTATCTGGTGATCCTGATGGCAATAATCAAAGCTATAGGATTTGACTTATAATGGCCTCGGGAAAGGTGGGAAGAAGAATTTTCAAATCCCAGTCAAGGGTATTGGCAATAACCAAATGGGAGATTGTCCAATCCGCATTGGCGTTAGAGCGGTATGGTTGCAAAATATGCAGGGGAGCACAAGGCAACCACCAGTCCATCCATACCAAGATCAATCGTCCATCACCTACTTGCCATTGCACCCCCTGTTTAAGAATGCGTTGCCCAGCAAGGACACTTCTCCAGATCCAGGAACAAGAACGCGATGGAGATAGTTGAAGAAAGTGTCAACGCGCAAAGTACCGCCCCTTAAGTACCTGCGTAACCAAACTTTGAGGATTGGCCCAAATTTTCCAAGCCTGCTTAGTAAGTAGAGATTGGTTGAAAGCTCTAAAATCACGGAAACCTAGCCGGCCTTGGTTTTTCAGGAGGCACAGTGAAGGCCACACAATCCACTAGATCGAACGACGCGAGGCCTTACCGGACCACCAGAAACAAGCCAAGATTTGATCCAATTGCTTACAAACAACCACTGGGAATTTAAAAAATGACATATAGTTAACTAGTAAGGAAGAAAGGACCAAAGTAATAAGCGTTGCGCGCCATGCCCTATTCAACGACAGACCTAACCCATGCGCACAACGGTCTTGAACTCTCTGGACAAACGTTCAAAAAATTTCCTTCTTATTCACCGCTATATCTAGCCGAATGCCCAGATATTTCCCAAAATTCAACAATCCAAAAAACTCGAGCACCCTCTCAATTAATAGGCGTTTCTCAGAACTAACATTAGGACTAATGACCAGGGAGGATTTTGCCCAATTAACACACTGGCCAAAAAAACAGCAGTAATCATGCAAGAGCTTTTTAACTGCCTCAATGTCTGACAGGGCATCCTTAGATAATCGAAGAAAAAGGAAAATATCATCGGCATAGAGAAGGTGTGAAACCGGTGGTGAGTATTTCCCCGCCTTAATGCCCTAAAAGAACCCACGCTTCTCCCCTTGGAGGAGGCTGGCCGAGAGCATCTCCGCACAAAGTAGGAAAAGATAGGGAGATAAGGGGTCACCCTAGCGAATACCTTTAGAAGGAGCGAAGAACGAAGTGGGGGCCCCATTGACCAGGAAAGAGTAAGAGAGACCGAGGATAAGCATTGCTGAATCAGTCGTACCCAGTTCGAGGGAAAGCCCAAAACTAAGCATATGTCATGAACAAAGTCCCAACGAACCCGGTCAAAAGCATTACTTAAGTCCAGTTTCAGGGCAAGAAGGATGACTCCCCCTTTTGTACTCTTGCGCACACAGTCAGTCAATTTTTGCGTGAGCAAGACATTGTCAGCGAGACTATGACCAGTTAGAAAAGCATTCTGATAGGGTGAAACCAGTTCAGCCATCACAGGCTTCAACCGATTAACTAGCAGTTTAGAGATAATCTTATAAACGCTAGTACACAGACTGATGGGCCAAAAGTCTCCAGGCGATTCTGGACACCTGGTTTTAGGGATCAAGGCAAGATAAGTACTATTCACCTCTCGCAGAAGTCGACCAGAGTTATGGAAGGAAAGCACAGTAGAGGTAACCAACGATCCCATGATGCCCCAGCACCTTTTGAACATTATGCATGGGCACCCGTCAGGCCCAGGTGCCTTTAAAGGCCCAAGTTGAAATACCGCATGGCGAACTTCGGCAGGCATGAAAGGTTGTTGTAGGTGACAAACTTGACCCGGGGACAAGGGTGAAAGGAATAGAGAGGTCAAATAAGCTAACATTTGAGGGTATTATGCTAGAGGAGGGGGTGTCGATGCAAGAAGATTGGAAAAATATGCCAGCAGGCATGAGAGAAGGTCAGTCTCATTAGACACCAAACAACCGTAGACATCTTTGAGAGAATAGATAAAATTTTGGTGTCAACGGATAATAGTGGAGGTATGAAAGAGCTTTGTGTTACGGTCACCGACCTCCAGCCAGGTAATTTTGGATCGCTGAGCCTAGAAGACTTCCTCACATTTCAAAAGGAAGTTTAGACGGTGACGCAGAAAAAACTCATCAGAACAGGACGCATGTGATTTCGTCACCAGAGACTAACTTTGAGCAAGCTGGTGCTGGACCGTTCTGATTTGACTTTCAAGCTGACCAAAATTATCTGAGCTCTAGAAGCGCAAGGCATACAGTACAAAGCCCAGCTTATGCATTAACTAGAAGAGCAGTGAGCCCATGACGAAGCCAGACTAGAGCCTGGATTAACGCTAAGCAGTTCAGAGAGGCCAGCCACATGGCCTCAAAGTAAGAAAGAAAGGGAAAAGTGGAGCGGGAGGTTTCGGTAGAATAGAGAATCGGTGCATGATTGGATCGCTGAATAGCTAAATTTTGGGCTATGGTCGTGGAATGAAGAACAAACCAGGAGGGGGAAGCTAAGACTCGATCGAGCTTTTCATAGACAAGCCCACGAGCCGGTGAGCCATGAACCTAAGTGAAGAGGGCCCTTCCCAGCAAATATCAGATAAGCAAAACCGAGCTAAGAAGTCTCAAAATGTGGAACTACCAGCGGGAACTAAAGACCCACCAGTGGAATTTAACACTTGGTTAAAGTCCCCACAAAGACAGGTAGGAAGGGAGAATGGACTTAAAAGAGAGGCAATTAAGGTCCAAGTCTGCAACCGGGATAAGAGATGAGGGTGTCCATAGACAAACCCGTATAACTCAGCCACCCCCCGACTGACCGATTACCAAAGTCAAGATACAATGTGCACTAACATGATGAATCGTCAGGCACACAGGGGCCTACCAACCAAGCCACAACCCCCTATTACGACCAACAAAGTCTAGTCCCACGAACGAAGAAAAACCCAATATAATAAACTTAGAAGCTACTAAACTATAACTAGCATTGGCTTTCCATAAGAAAGACCATGTTCGGTTTGTATAATTTGATCAAATGAGCTGCTGTACGAACTGTGGCGGATTGACCAAAGCCACCATAGTTCCAGCATAGAATAATCCTTGAAGCACCCGTGGTTGGTGAGGCCCAACCACTGAAGCCAAATGCAGACCAACAGCACTTATCAAGTGCCGTACAAACCAGCAACGCGCAAAAGGATTCACAACAAGCACTTTCACAATATGAGAACCGAGCCCCAGAACCACCACCCATAGCCAAAATATCGACAGCCCACTACCTCGCAAATAATGATCAATAAATAGGGAGCTGAGAATTAAAATGCGAGGTAGACAATAAGGAGTGAGGTTGAACAGCGTACTAGGGGGCTAGTCAGGTGTTTGAATTTCTAGAATACGAAGACGCTTCAGGCCCTTCAGGCCCTTCAGGGAGGCTATGTCCGAAGTAGTTGACATCCGTTTATGATCCTGCCCTGACAGTTCATGAACTTGGCAGTCCGAGGACAGGTTGACTTTCTTCAAGAGAGCATCAGGGAGAAGATCTTCCTTCTGTCGAAGTCGTTTATGAGAGCCTTGAGAGTCCCAAGAAGAGCCCGAAGTAGAGGATGATGACCTCGCTGGAGAGGAAACAGAACCCAGAAGATAAGTTGTAAGACCCCAAATAAAATATAGTTAATTATTTTAATTTTTGGGGCCACTTGTGTAGTTTTAATAATATTTTGGAATACTTTTGAATAAATAATAACATATCTCTTGGGTTTTTTTAAGTAATTTACCAAGTTTAGATGAAGAAAAAGATTGGTTAGTTTGAGTTTTATCGATAAATTGAGATCAGAGAGGAGAAGAAAGAAAAAATTAGGGCTTTAAGGATTTCACCCTTTTACTCACAATTGGTAAGTGATCCCAAACCTTAATCGAAATACAATTATGATTTGAAGATTTTAATCTTAGTGGTTGATTTTATTATTTAAATATGAAATTTTCGAAAGCTTACGCAATTTTGCATATCTTTTATCGTGAATTAAGGTAAGGGTTATACATACTACATCTACTTCTATTGGATTCATGATGTTGGATTGTTTCTATTCGAATAGTTTTTGATGATCTCGTTATGGAGTCATTATCACCGTCAATTAAATTCTTAGATTTGTTAAACGCTCAAGTCCATTGTTTTTATACCTAATGTAACGATGTCGAATTCCTCACAGTTGGCGTTTGATGATTTCTACCTAATTTGTGTTGCACAGTTTCGTTAAATGAGTATGAGTATCTCGTTCTTATTTTCTGGTCAGTATTTCAAAGATTGCTCTAGCAGTGCATGTACTCAAGGCTTCTGTTTCCCATGTATATGTCATCCTTGAAAAGCCCACTTAATTAAATCATTTCCTCTTTGGACTACTATTCCATGAAACAAACTTATATTTGTTGACCTCTCTTTGTGCTACTTTTCTCTTAGTTACGTGAACATCACATGTGGCTTAGCCACGTGTCTTTATTGAATTGGACCTTGACATCTTGCACCTTTTTTTGTTTAAGTTCTGGTCTAAATCTTGTTATTTCATAGTTTCGTGATCATACAAATTCAATCGCTTCCACTTTTGTTAAACTCGTCTCTTTGTCCTCTTCGATTCGAGTGTAATAACGAATAGTTTCTGAAATCGTTAAGTCGTCCTTATTAAAATGCAAGTTTTGATACTTTTGCGGCTAGTATATCCGTGAGATACTTTGATGTCCATTTGATCTTTTTGAATTGAACTAATATTTTAGAACCTTCACGTGCTTAGGTTAACGTGCTGCCATGACATGATATGACAATTACTACCGGTATGCAACTTTCAACTTAGAACCTTCACATGCTTAGGTCAACGTGCTTTACGGTCACGAATTATGTGATTGTATCGTATTCGAATATTAGTTCAATTATTTGAATGTGTTATTTGACTTTGACTTTGATTTGATCTTTCATGGGTTGAATATTCTGAAATGAGATTATTTGTCGTGCGAAAATTATCTATTATCTATTATGTATTGTCTTTGCACTTTTGTTTCATATGCTTCGTTTGGACTCAGCTATACGTTATTGGATACCTGCGTTGTGCTGTTTGTGTGTGTGTAATCTTTGCTGGGCTTCGTGCTCACCCCCTTTCTCCTCCCATTTCAGGTAATTATGCTGAGACATCAGTAGATGAGTTATCTATAATCATGAGTTGGAGTTGCTCATTAATTTTAGACTTCTTTAGTGACTTGAAAATGAGAATTCGTAATTGTTTGATTAAGTAGCTTTTGGTGACCCAATGTTTGGGACGTAACTCTTGTTATCAGATTTTCGCTACATTTATTAGACTTTGATGATGAATACAAATGTTATTGATTTTGGATATATTTAGAGCTCCGATTTCCTCTTTGAGATCATGTTCTTAATAAAAAATTTTGAGTACTATATTTCTGATAAGTAAGAATATTTTGAAATAGTACGTGTTGGTCTTCCTCCTGTCGGAACGTGACATAAGTCAACAAGGTTGGTTGTCACCGAAGAAAGTCGAGGTGATTTGCTTTTAGTGACTGATAAAATAAAGGGGAGGTCAGCTCCTGGGTCACGATATCGCTTGCGAGAATCTACCGAAGAGGAGTCAGATACCATCAAGGACTGCTTCAAAGGATTACGAGAAGATGGCAACGACCCCAAATAAGCACCACCTGTCCAGATGTGCTCCTCAGGCTGAAAATTCATACTCGAAGGCACCTGAATTAGGAAGGCTGTAGATCCGCTAGAAGGTGGGTCGGTAATCGAAGTTGCCGAAAAACCCGCGGGGCTATCTACTGAAGGTGCTAGAAAAGTGGTCGGAATAGTTGCGGGAAACTGGCCTTGAACTGCCGGAAAACTCTCCGAGAAAGTTGCCTGGTCAGTTGCCGAAATCGGCGCAGCGCCGCAGGCCCCAAAACAGAGGCTGTCAGAGTCAAGTCTGCCAAAGATTGGAGCTGTGCAGAAGCAGGCTGGGAAGGCATAGATAAAGGCTGAGATGGAGGTCGTGACCCAGCTTGAGGCCCAGGAGAAAAGGACTGATCTGCCATGGATGAAGGGATATGGGTTGAGGCAGGCCTAGCGCACGAAAGAGGGGGTCCAGACGACAAGTTCAAAGGTGGTCCAGGGGGGAGGGCAGGCCCAAGTCAGGGAGATTAGAACCATTTTGGTTCAGAGGGAGGCCCAGTTGTAATGGATCCAAGACTGATGGAGCTGGCTGTTGGACCAATGGACTTAGCGTCCCAATAGGAGACGGGGGACCAAGGCAAGCAGGGAAAGGCATGTCCAAAGATAGGCCGAGCTCAATAGCTTTAGGCCCAAAAATGAACAAGGCCCAACGTTTCCCTAAGGATAAAGCAGCTTCGTCTTTATCTGAGGTTACCCGATCGGTCACTAACTGGGAAGCTGCACCGGGGTTGGGAGTCACAGCAGAAGATGAAGTCAAAGGACACGTGTTCGACGGCAGGGAGATCATCGAAATGGTGGTGGGGCCAGGGGAAGGACACAGAGCCTCCACATTGACTGTGGAAGACTCGCTACCGACAACCTCGGGAATTGACCTTGTTTCCATCGCCGGTTGGCCTGACGGCGAGATCACAGCATTTTTTTTTTGGCAAAAACCCGGTCAGAGAGGAAACGTTTTCTAAAAGGGAATAAAAGCTGGTCTTCGATGAAACCGGGGAAGAATCTGGAGTCATTGCACTATCGGACAAAGCTTCAGCCGGGGAAGAACCAGACGATAGGCCTTCCATGGAATGCCCTGAAGACAGATTATCTAGCTCCATAGCTGCAAACTCCACCCCAACATTAAAACGGTGGATATGGCTAGTGCGGTTACGACTAGTATTGGCATACGCCCTTAAACGACTAGTGTACAGAGAACGGTGCACTTGGTAATAAACCTGAGCGTCAACAAAAGTAGGGTATTTGGCCATTGCAGATTCCTGCAATAGACGAGCTTAGGCTAGAGTGACAAGAATGGTATCAATTGTTGTGTGTTTCATCAATTGTTGTAACATTATATATATACACTGAATAACTAATTTTATGGGCTAAAATAAAGCTGTAAAAGATGAAAATCCTATAACTATGTCCAAAACTTAAGATATATAAGAAGGAATGGAAATAGATCATGGCATTTGTTATGGGCTGTCAAGACTCTAAAGTTAAGCACTTATTTAACATGTGCATAATCTCGGGTATTTGTTATTGGCTGTCAAGATTTTAAAGTTAAGCACTTATTTAACATGTGCATAATCCCAGTTGATACTCCCCCTCAAGTTGGAGCAAAGAGATTTCGAATGCCCAACTTGCCGCAAAGATAATGAAACTGGTGACGCCCAAGTGCTTTAGTGAAGATGTCGGCAACCTGCTGTGCTGTGCGAACATGTGTGGCACTAATGTTGCCAGCAAGTAGTTGCTCTCTAACGTAGTGACAATCAATCTCAATGTGCTTGGTCCTTTCATGAAAGACCGGGTTTGAAGCAATATGTAATGCCGCTTGATTGTCACAGAAGAGTCTCATGGGACGATCATGGTGAACGCCAAGAGAAAGAAGAAAGGATTTGAGCCAAGTGAGCTCGCAAGTGGTTACTGCCATCGAACAGTATTCTGCCTCAGCAGATGATCGAGAAACTGTCGACTGTTTCTTGGTACGCCATGAAATGGGGGAATTTCCGAAGGAAACAAAATATCCGGTAACGGAACGTCGGGTGAGTGGGCAGCTGGCCCAGTCCGAGTCACAAAAGGCATAGATCTGAAGAGGACTATCAGCCGGCAAAAACAAGCCTTAGCCCGGGGCGGCTTTAAGATACCGTAAAACCCGAAGTGCGGCGTCCCAATGTTGGGAATGAGGAGACTGCATGAACTGGGACAAGACATGGACCGCATAGCAAATGTCAGGCCTAGTGATGGTGAGGTAGACAAGGCGACCAATGAAGTCGCCGATATGGTCCTGGGTCGGAAAGGAGAGGACCGCCAGCAAGAGCAAGACCGTGGTTCTGTTCCATAGGGAATGCAGCGGGCTTAGATGTAGATAAACTGGATTCAGAGAGGATATCCAATGCATATTTGCGCTGAGAGAGAAAGAGGCCACACGGTCCACGTGCTGCTTCGATGCCCAATAAAATACTTGAGAGGCCCGAGGTCTTTGAGCTTAAAGCAGTCGTTAAGATACTTTTTGAACAAAGAGCAGGCGGTGATGTTATTCCCAGCGAGTATCAAATCATCCACATACACAAGAACAGAGAGAAAGACGTCCCCTTTCCGGTAGGTGAAGAGTGTGTGATCAGCATGCGACTGAAGAAAGCCATAAGAACGTAAGGCGGTGGAGAGCTTTGCAAACCAGTTGCGAGGTGACTGTCGTAAACCATAGAGAGATTTGCGCAAATGGAGAACCTTATTTGGGCTAGAAGGAGAGAATCCCAGAGGTGGCCGTATATATACTTCTTCATGGAGATCACCATGCAGAAAGGCATTGTTTATGTCCATTTGATAGAGTTCCTAATTTTTAATAACGGCAACTGCTAAGAATACCCGGACGCTCACCATTTTGGCAACTGGGGCAAAAGTCTCGGTATAGTCAAGTCCTTCAACTTAAGTATCCCCTCGAACCACAACCCTGGCCTTATATCTCTCAATAGACCCGTCAGAGTTGAATTTATTTTTGTACACCCATTTTGAGCCAATGGGCTTCTTGCCAGGAGGTAAGTCTTCAATAGTCCAGGTACCATTTGCTTCAAGAGCGTCAATTTCTGCTCGCATGGCTGCACGCCACTTTGTATCGTGGGATGCAGTCTTGTAGGAATGCGGCTCAGAGCCAGAAGAAACTGCATCCAAAAATTGAGTGTGCGCAGCAGAAAATGACTTACAAGATACAAAATTAGCCAGAGGATACTTGGGACCGCTAGAGCCGTTGGTGGGTGTTGAAGATGCAGGGGGGGAAGAACTTGAGCAGTGTGACATACATAGTCCTTGAGAACAGAAGGAACTTTCTTTTGTCGCTTTCCACGACCAAGAGTGGGAGACGGAGCAGTAGGAGAGCTCGGTGGAGAAGCCGAAGATGAGATCTCGGGGTCAGGACCCGCAGTGATACCCGACAGACCAGGGGAAGGAGTGGCAGCCGGCGAGGGTGGCGGATCTCCCCCTGTCACTGGTGGTGTGTCTCCCCCAATCACCAGAGGGGATGCCATAGGATGTTCGGCACAGTCCCATGCTGGGAAGAAAGTGGTGGTCGCTGGTGTAGGAGAAGGGCCGAGAGGTGTGGTAAATGGGAAGACGGTTTCCTCAAACTTCACATCCCGGAAGAAGAAGACTTGATTAGTTTCAAGATCATATACCCGCCAACCTTTCTTGCCCGGGGGATACCCAAGAAAAACACAGCGTCTACTTCTAGGGGCAAATTTGTCTGCGAATTTTGTGTGAGCATAGCAAAGACACCCAAAGACCCGAAGATGGGAATATGATGGGACCTTTTGGAAGATGAGTTCATGGAGTGTTTTGTGTTTGAGAATGGCTAAAGGAGTACGGTTTATGAGGTGAGCAGCGGTAAGTACACATCCCCCCCAAAACTCAATAGGTAGGTTGGCTTGAAAACGTAGGGCTCGGGCAACCTCTAGAATATGACGGTGTTTCCTCTCAACCCTCCCATTTTGTTTGGGTGTATCGACCATAGATGTTTGGTGTAATATACCATGATCATTGTAGAATTGGGTCATGGGCTGGGAATCAAATTCATGGTCGTTATCGCTTCGAATTATTTTGACGAGTTTGCCAAATTGGGTATGGACCATATTGCAGAAGTTTCGAAACAAGGTACCAGTCTGACCCTTATCATGCATTAAATAAACCCAGACAGCCCTACTATAGTCATCCATAATTGTCAAAAAATATTTTGTACCAGAAATAGTGCTTACCCGATCGGGGCCCCAAATGTCACAATGTACCAATCCAAAAATATCCATAGCACGACTAGTACTATCAGGAAAAACAGTTCGACTGTGCTTTGCACGACAACACACATCACAAATAGTTTTAAGGGAAGGGGAAACAACTGAAACTGTAGGAAGATGAATAAGAGGCTGACTGGAGGGATGCCCCATGCGCCGATGATAGAGCTCGTAGGACTCAGAGATTGAGGCCACTGTAGCAGTAGAGAGTGGCTGAAACACGAACACCCCCCGATGCATCTTACCCAGTCCAATCGGGCTCCTCGAAGTACGGTCCTGCAATACACATATATCATTGGAGAAAGACACAAAGCAGTTAGCGTCAGTAGCTAAACACGAGACAGAAATAAGATTAACAGCCAAGTTTGGCACATAGAGCACGTGGCGAAGAGTGATGCCGTCTGCCAAGGAGACACTGCCTGCTTTGATGGCATTAGTTTGAAGACCGTCCGGTAAGCCTACCGGAGAAGGAGGAATATCCCAAATACTTGAAAAGAAATTCAAGTTCCCCGTCATATGGTGCGAGGCACCACTATCAATCAACCAAGTATGTGTAGGAGGCAGAGATTTACCTACGAGAGAGTATGTACCCGATGGAGAGGATTCCAGAAAAGTGATGAGGCGTTGCATCTGCTCGGGTGTCAGGCCTGGAAGAGCGGAAGTGGCGGCGGCCTGTGCCTGGCTGGGAGAAGGGTTGTTGTTCTGTGTCGTGGCGGCAGAGCCCTGGAGTGGGCCAGATGAGGAGTCGACTGCGTTCTGTGACATGGCAGGTGATCCACGACCCCTCCCTCGCCCCTTACCAGGCGAAGCAATACCAAGGCGACGATAACATTTCTCCTGTGTGTGACCCACCCGATGACCAAACGTGCACCAGGGGCGTCTTGTAGGTGTACGGTCTGGGTCCCCTGCAGTGGCTGAAACAAGGCCAGAAAGATCATGTAGTAGGCGGCCCATTTTGGGCATGAAAACCAACCGCCGAGGTAGTGTCACGGCTACCAATGATGCCCCGGTGAGACTCTTCCTGCATGACCATGGCATAGACTCTGTCTATGTTGGGAAACGGGTCCATGTTTATAATCTGAGTACGCAAAGTAGCGTACTTGTCATCGAGGCCCATGAGAAATTGGTAGGTCTGTAATGATACCAATTCATTTTTTTTCAGTACCTTTGGGACACCCACACGACTCCAAAGGAGACAAAGTCAACAATTCATCCCACATCCCAAGCAATTTCGTGTAATAGGTTATGACAGAGGCCCCTCCCTGTGTAGTCATAGACACATCAGACCACAATTTATAGATCCTAGGTCTATTGGGTATTGAGTATCGGGTTTTCAAGGAATCCCAGATTAATTTGGCCTCATTAAGTCGTGACATAGTGGCACAGATAGGGGGATCTAGTGAGTTACAAATCCAAGAACATAACGTGGAGTTAACAATATCCCAAGCTAGAAAATCTTCAGACTTAGGGTCTAGTTTTGTAATTCTACCATCAATAATAGCAAGCTTATTGTGTGATTTTAGAGTCAGAATAGCCGATTGTTCCCAGGCAACATAATTGTCTCCTTTCAAGGTATCCTTAGTAAAGGAATTACCTGAGTTTGCTTGACTGGACAAGTAATATTCTGAAGTTGGATCGAGGTGCTTGGGTTTGGAGGTTTCTGCGTCCTTGGCCATGTCGATGAAGATGGAAACACACCGCTCCTTGATTGTGGGTCTGATTGAATGCGTCGGCAGTGATTGCCGAGAGTTGTCGGATTGCTTGCACACCAGCAAAGAAGGATACGGGACCTGAGACTCCGATGAAGCGAAGGCCGGTTCTATGGGCTACAGGCTGGAATTTGACGTAGCCGAGTGACAGTGGTCCGGGAAGGATAAACGCCGGACGAGGAGAGAAAAAAATAAGAAGAAAAAAAGGGCTAAGCGGAAATATTAGGCTCTGATACCATGACAAGAATGGTATAAATTGTTGTGTGTTTCATCTATTGTTGTAGCACTATATATATACACTGAAGAACTAATTCTATGGGCTAAAATGAAGCTGTAAAAGATGGAAATCCTATAACTATGCCCAAAACTTAAGCTATACAAGAAGGAAGGGAAATAGATCATGGCATTTGTTATGGGCTGTCAAGACTCTAAAGTTAAGCACTTATTTAACATGTGCATGGCATTTGTTATGGGCTGTCAAGATTCTAAAGTTAAGCACTTATTTAACATGTGCATAATCCTGGACATTTGTTATGGGCTGTCAAGATTCTAAAGTTAAGCACTTATTTAACATGTGCAGAGTTAGGAAGCAAGCAGAGTTAACATGTCCAATTACGCCGCAATGGTGGCAAACCCTAAATACTTTCTCATAAGATGCCCAGGCCCAATTTGCATGACCTTCGACAGTTGGCACATATACTCCAGCAACGAGCGAATCAGAAATAGAGACTTGAACTTGGACGCGAAAGAAATCTTGCTATCGTTGACGGTAATCAGACTAGTCTACCTGAAGGACTTCACCAAAGCATGCACCCATGTGCTCCACAACCTCATACAGAAACAACTCTGTCGGTATATCATGGATACGAACCCATAGTTTAACGGTAGAGATATCAAGGCGAGGAACACAACTATAAGGCTGCCATCGAATGAAAACAAGTAACGCTCCATTTATATTCCAGGGGCTGTCCCTAAGGATAAACTCGATATCTGATGTATTAGAGAAGTGGAAAGCCAAGTAATCTCCCACAGGTTCAACCTCAATGGAACCATTGAGATGCCAACATTGGTTTATGGTAGCTTGAACAAAGTGACTGGTGAAGACGCGATTATCCGCAGACCGACCTACCAAGGTATTCTGCCATTTCAGGAGATGAGGAGCAAGAAGAGTAGGCTCCAAAACCATCATGTGACCGCAGCGCTCAAGGCCAAGAGATTCTTTTGAGTTGGAAGAACTAACAAAATTGTTCTTATATTCTCATTTTACTTCGAAACCATCACCCTACGAGTCATTGAATTATTTATACTTCTAAGAGTCGGCCTATGTTTGAACTCGGGGTTGGATGGGAATTCTTTCTTTCTGGGTTGCGAAAAATGACTGTGGGGGTGGGGTGGAACAGGTGTTAGAAGGAACATCGATGGAAAGAGCTAAGCACGCAATTTATAGCATAATAATATCAACAGGCAAATTAGCAAAATAACATCAACAGTCAAGGAAATGGGAATGAAATGCTGCCATTACATGCGCTTTGTAGGTAACTGCTCTACTGGTTAGTTTTGTCAAGGTTAGTTAAAAAGGTTTTTGGACCAAGAGTCCTGACCACCAATAAAAATCAGTCTCCTGAGTACAGGTGCACACAAATATGGGTAAATAACGTGCATTACATCCACAAATTACAATGAGTGCTTAACCAGCTACGTTGACACAGATGCCACCATAACACCACTCCAGGTCATTGATGTTCTGGTGCGCACATAACTGAATTTGCCAACAAATCTATCTATTTGTTTGCTTTGCTCTTAGTTTTCTTTAAGAAAAAGGTTTTGTTATAACTGTTGTCCTGTTTGTTGTATACTTGTCCATAATCTCATGATAACATTGTTTACTCTTTTGCAATGTTACTAGCAAAGGCTTGATTATAGTCTTAGGGGAAAAGCTGGTTAGAGTGGAGCTTGAAATGCCAAGGCCATATATTGGAATTAAAGAAGATAATACGAAGGGGAAAGGTAGGCTTGCTTTGTAACAAATTCGACTCACTTTTAATGAGTGAGATGGTTATTTTATTACATATCCAACATAACAAATTTGACTCCACTTTTAGGCTTCGTTTGACAAATTTTTTTTTTTGGTTTTCAGTTTTTAAAGAGCAGCTTAATTTTTTTTTTTATAAAAATAAGTGGGTATTTGATAATCCCTTTTTTTTTTGAGGTTTTTTTTTTTTTGGTGTTTGGTAACCCTTTTTATTTTGACTTTTTTTTTTGTGGTTTGCGGTGGCGGTGGTGGGGCGTAGCGGTGGTCGACGGTGGTGGTGGTGGTGGTGGCCGACGGCCGGAGGTGGCTGCCGGCAGTCACCGGCGGTGGTGGCCGGCGGCCGGAGGTAGCTGCCGGCAGTCTCCGGCGGTGGTCGCCGGCGGCCGGAGGTGGCTGCCGGCAGTCACCGGCGGTGGTGGCCGGCGGCCGGAGGTAGCTGCCGGCCGTCTCCGGCGGTGGTCGCCGGCGGCCGGAGATGGCTGCCGGCAGTCTCCGGCGGTGGTCGCCGGCGGCCGGCAGTCTCCGGCGGTGGTCGCCTGAGGTGGCTGCCGGCGTTGGGAGGGTGGTGGTGGTGGTCGAAAAAAAAAAACCAAAAGTGAAAAAAAAAACCAGTTTTTGGAGTTTTTTTTTTACTCTGCAGTTTAAAAACTGGTTTTTTAAATTGAAAAAAAAATGGTTACCAAACGCTCTTTTTTTTTCAGTTTTTAAAACTGAAAAAAAAAAGAGGGAAAATTTTTTTGTCAAACGGGGCCTTAGTTTTTATTTTGGATTTGGATTTTGAATATGAATGAGACAATTACTTTACTATATATCCAAAGATACCAGATGGTTGAGAGTATTAGTCTTGGGGCCAAAATGTTGAGTTTCAAAAGATACTTGACATGCAAATATTTTCTTATGTAGGCTTATTAGAAAATAACTGTCTCATTTTTTCCAAGGTTAGCCATTAAAGGTTTTCTTTAAGGTCCTTGAACTTGCTTTATTCTCCCTTTTTCTTCACATTCTATTATCCACATAAACTAAATCACAGAGAGTAACTTCAAATTTTAGTTCCATTTAATATGGCTAAAAACTGTATATTTTAAAGCCTTCTTATAGGATGAGTAGGTGTATGGTACAAAGAAAATATTCTAGATAATGATGTACGAATAATAAGCAATATGATTTAATGCATATAATTCTTGCATATGCTTTACCTGTTAAATAAATGAGAAGGAAGAAAGGAGAAGACAAGCATAATGACTTCTTTTCATGTACTTGGCCAATAATATGCTTGATACCTCGTTGATTTTCTGAACTACATAGTATTTTGAAATGTTTTAATTTTAATTAAATACGCCTGCAATTGATTCTTGTTCATTTTTCATAGCCGCAAGTGGGACTTTTAGACTCAATTTAGACTCAATTGCAACCATTTCAAAACCTCAGGGGTTTAAATGCAAGAGTCAGGACTCCCAAATTTTAATTGTAAAGTGGAGAAAACCGTAGGAGGTTGAATGTCATTTAGGCCCCGTTTGACACTCTTTTTTTCCCTCTTTTTTTTTCAGTTTTAAAAACTGAAAAAAAAGGAGCGTTTGGTAACTATTTTTTTTTCAATTTAAAAAACCAGTTTTTAAACTGCAGAGTAAAAAAAAAAACTCCAAAAACTGGTTTTTTTTTTTTCACTTTTGGTTTTTTTTTTTCGACCACCACCACCACCCTCCCACCGCCGGCAGCCACCTCAGGCGACCACCGCCGGAGACTGCCGGCCGCCGGCAGCCCTCCGGCAGCCGGCGACCACCGCCGGAGACTGCCGACAACCACCTCCGGCCGCCGGCGACCACCGGCAGCCACCTCCGGCCGCCGCCGGAGACTGTCGGCAACCATCTCCGGCCGCCGGCGACCACCGCCGGTGACTGCCGGCAGCCACCTCCGGCCGCCGGCGACCACCGCCAGAGACGGCCGGCAGCTACCTCCGGCCGCCGGCCACCACCGCCGGTGACTGCCGGCAGCCACCTCCGGCCGTCGGCCACCACCACCACCACCGTCGACCGCTACGCCCCACCACCGCCACCGCAAACCACAAAAAAAAAAGTCAAAATAAAAAGGGTTACCAAACACAAAAAAAAAAACCTCAAAAAAAAAAGGGTTATCAAACACCCATTTATTTTATAAAAAAAATAAATTAAACTGCTCTTTAAAAACTGAAAACCAAATTTTTTTTTTTTGTCAAACGAAGCCTTAACCGATTGTTTACTTCGTCTCCATGTATTGATGATTGATATACGTACAGGTCAGCAAGCCAAGGCAAAGAAACGAACCTCGATCACATTTCTTCGCCAGTGTGATGAACTACTCAGTCGTCATCCCTTCCACCCATCCAACCTACGCATACCTCCACCCCTCCAAATGGCACCACCGCCGCCACCAAAAGCCTCGTAACCACCGCCCCACACCCCCCACCACCACCACCGTCACCTCCGCCGTCCGCCGCCACCTTCGCCGCCGGGGCCGCCGTCACCCCGAAAAACCCGCTTCCACCAGCCCCTCCCCACAGCCCGACCAGAAGCTCCAAGTGGTAATCGACATCGAGAGCCTCTCCAGCAGAGCCCCAGCCTCCATGAAGAGGCTGCTGACGTCAACCGAGTTGAGACTCAACGAGTTTGTCATCTCGGGTGGCGACGCTTTCAGAGACCTGCAGACCTTGGTCGCTGTTGACAGCAATCAGAAAATCGTGGTCTCTTGTCGCCGGTCAACGGTTGATTTCTTGGGCAACTTGGTGATTGGGGGGCTTTTGCTTGGTTTTTCCGTCAAGGTTTTGGGGAAGGCGGTGCTGGGATTGCGGGACAGGCTAGGGTTTGGGTACTACGGAGGCGGCGGTGGGGCTGCAGTGGTTACGAGGAGGGATAGGAGTTTAGGAGGGAAAGAAGTGGTGGTGGGGACCAGCAAGAAGGCGTTGAAGGGGTCTAGGGTTTTTGATAATCCGCTAGCATTGCCTCGTGGAGCTGTTAGGGGGGTTTCGAGGGCAATGCCGAAGAATTGGACGAGGAAGAAGGAGCAAAAGTTGCCTAAATGGTGGCCTGTATCGCTCCCGCTGCCGGTTTTGACGGATAACAAGGAGTACCAGATAACCGCTAATAGGATGGTTCGAGGTTGGTTTATGAATCTCTTTCTTATCTTATTCGCCCCTTCGTTCGATTAGTTGTTAGTTACGTACATACTTTGTTCGTGAGTTTTGTGGTTTTAGGCTTATTTGCTAAATTATAGAAGTAAATTGTAGTGAATGTGCTATATGCCAAGCAGATGAAGGGGGGTGGGGGGTAATGGGGTGAGGGTTTTTTATTTTTTTTGGGGGGGGGGGGGGGTTGAACCGATATTAAATTCCGGCTCAATTTTTAGAAGATCTTCCACATACCCCAAGTTTTGTATATATGCACTCTATGTGCATCTGACAAGAGAGGACTCGTGACTCCCTGCGTGCCAAAAAGAAGAGAAGGGATAAGTATAACTTTCGTTAATATATAGCTATTAACACATAAGAATATATGATACATCATTCCTTTAATTCTCAAGAGAAGAAAGCCGTTTTGCCCAGTTGAGGTAAAAAAACTCTCTCAGTAGCATGAATATAGCTCATCCATGACAATACATTTCATTTTGAAGACCTTGTCCCAAAGGTTTACGATAGGCAAAATAGGAATTTAGAGAACGAAATATTAGCAAGTGGCATCTTCTGGTGGGTTAGAGTAAATCAAAACCTTGCTATGTTCGATCAGGTATGGCTATGTGTCATACCAGTAACTTGCCACTAGTGCCAACATTTTGGAGGTCCATGGCTGCATCATGCGATGACGCTGGAAAATGTTGCTGTTTGAGAAGGGATTTAATCACCACTGGTTGTATCTTAGAATGGAAGGGAAGCATCGGGCAATAGGCAACTGAACCGAATCATGGCCAATACCATGAAGGGTTCTTGATGTTTTCGAAAGCAATGCTTTTCTGTAGTGAGTTTGCAGAGTTCTTGCCAAAAGGCAATAAGGATTATATAGGCTGCATCATGCGATGACGCTGGAAAATGTTGCTGTTTGAGAAGGGATTTAATCACCACTGGTTGTATCTTAGAATGGAAGGGAAGCATCGGGCAATAGGCAACTGAACCGAATCATGGCCAATACCATGAAGGGTTCTTGATGTTTTCGAAAGCAATGCTTTTCTGTAGTGAGTTTGCAGAGTTCTTGCCAAAAGGCAATAAGGATTATATATCTGTTTGCTATCTCAACTGGGTAGCTGAGACAGGCTTGGAAAAGGCAAAGAAATTTGCATGTAAAACCATAAAGGGAGCCCTACCATTAACTCATGATAATGCTTTCACAAGTTTGTAGCAGTTGAGGGTTGTGAAAGTTGAGGCCTGGGAATCTGTCTGACTTCCCTCTTGGCAGATGTCACTGACAAAGATAGTTTTCACATATTTTGCAAGAAGGCCGAAAGACTGGTATGAAGGTGCCCTTCTTTATGGTCAGTGGGTACCTATGAAGCACAGCTGCGGCCGTTTGGCTGAAGCACCGACACCGGGTGCACGTCGGGTGCGGGTGCGTGTCCAAAATTATTATTATTTGTTTTAATTAATATTCAGGACCTTGGGTGCGGCAGGGACACGCCAAGGATACGGCTGGGACACGCACCTAGGGTTTTTCTGGCAGAGAGGAGTGAAAGAAGAAGGAGAAAACAAGGAGAAGGGAAGAAGGAACAACCTCTGCGGGTAGCCGTGACGGTCTTCTGGCAGCAGCAGCTACCGGTGATGTCCGGCAGCAGAGGTGATGGTCGGTCTCTGGCAGCAGAGGCGACCAGCAGGGGACAGCGGCGAGGGCTTCTGGTGGCAGAGCTGTTGTTGCAGATCTGTTTGTTGACAGATTTGTTTGTTTAGGTGACAGCCGGCTAAAAGCTAGGGTTTTAAATGTGTACTCAACTTTTTATTAATTATGTTTGGGTCTCTGTATTATTGACAATCTTTTAAACTTTCCCCACTACTTTCAATTGTAAGCGTGTACCCAACTTTCTATTATTATGTTTGGGTCCCTGGTTTTTGACAATCTTTTAAACTTACCCCACTACTTTCAAGAAATACCAAAACATGTACAAAATTTAGCATATTTGGCTATGCATTTTTAATATTTCTAAAGTGGCCCACCAAATTAACAAGCTATCTTATCGTTTGTCTACAATAGCATTATTATTGTTATTACCCACATATAATATACTTTAATGAATTTTTGCTGTATCCCTGCTGCACCTGTATCCTATTTTTTGGAAAAATAATGTATCCGCGTATTCGCACCTGTATCGCATCCGCATGCGCACCGAAGTCCGTGCTTCTTAGGTGGGTACTGAATGACAACCACACGAAAACCTTGCTGCTCTGTCAATATGGAGCTGGTCTTTACATAGGAGCAATCCATGGAAAACTAGTTTTAGGGACTTCCACTTTTTCTAATCACTGCCGCACAGGATGTGAGATCCTGTTCGAACTTGTTTAAAGGAAAAATAAATGCACACTACTTGACTAGTGATTCTTCATGGTACTTTCTTTCCTTTCCACTATAGTTTTCCTACACCAAAGTTTAAGACGTCTAACAATATGATGTTATACTGTATCAAGTAGCACCTGAACTCTGAGGACATGGGGCAAGTATCCAAAGTGTGTCCAAGAGCGTAACAGTTATGCCTTGAAGAACATTGCTTTCTGTTTTATTAACATCTGCCAATTTAACCCTTATGACATGATTTTAGTCTAGCTATTTTTTTCGTAATGTTGTGCACTATCATCATCCAGACGTGCCTAAGAATTCTGGTGCAGAAATCTCACGCGAAATTTAATGCGCTGTCCTTATGCTTAGGCAAGCAGCTAACCTTTGCTTTCCTTTGTCCAATATATTGAACGTATAACTTGTCTGAACTAATTTGCACACATATATTTATATCGAAATCATAATCCATATGTACCGAAGAACGCATCTGGGTGCAGAGAACTCATGCGCAGGCGCGTGCAAGCCTGCGCCAAGCACCAAGGTGCATATATACTACTGCCTTTAGGCTTTAACAATAGTGAATTCTAGTCTCTTTGACTGACTGGTAAAGAGTTCTGGTATTGAAAGGAGTTGGGCTGCAACCAATGGCACATTAATCTAGCACCTATCCGATGATAGCGGTATTTGTTCTTAAACACATGTATGCAGTCTGTCTATTTCATGCAGCATAATAATTCTTTCCCCCCTCTTTTATGCAACCACCAACCTAAACTAGAATTGGAAATCAGAAAATGGATATACAGAACGGCAGAAATTTGAACGCACTAGTTTATGGAACAAGTTGAATATGCCTTATAGAACAAAGCCAGCTAGAGGCTGTTAAAAGAGAGTGCTCTCATCAAAGCTCTATACTTTATTCTTCAGTATGTGTGGGTTGTCTTACACATGGTCTATGTTACATGGACTCGGTACGAGTGTCCAGGGTGGATATGTGTCAAAGTATCGGATTCGTCTAATTTTTGAAACACGAGAAACAGGGACAAGGAACAATATTCATATCTATTGTTACTTTTTAGTTATTTCCAAGGAACACACTTTAATTGAGACTTTGTCTCCTCTCCAAGCAATAGCAAATTAAACGAACGTTCTAAGATATTGTTCTTAGCAGCATGTCCTATGAGATGTGTTGGACACATATCACATACCCATGTTGAAGTGTCGAGTGTCCCACACGGATGCTTCACGCATTCTGAAGAGTCCATGTAACATGGCACGTGGTTTCTAGCTCGGGCTTGATGTTTGCTGGAGGTAATGAATTATTTACACAAACGTCAATGTATGTTGTGGTCATGCTTTTCTTCCTCAATTTACAGCTGATCAACTTGCTTTCCAGCTATGATGGACTATAGAATGAGCGGAAAGGACATCTCTAAGGATGATATAATTCAAGTGCGTGTTTCTTCTTGTGTATATCTTTAGTGTTGATAGTTTTGGCTTGTTTACTACTATCGCTGGTATGCATAAAAGTTTTATGGCCTCTTTTCATTAGCAATCTGAATATTACTTTCTACTGGTCTTTCACCTACTCTTTTGTTATCTTGTAAGTTCTATACCATGTGATGATGCATTTGGTTCTTGTTTACTTGAGGTTTGGCCCTGGGGCTTATGTTTCTGTTGATTTTGCTTTATCCTATTCTTATGGCACCCTGTCATAATGAAACTAGCCTTACTCATGAGTAACCACTTGAAACGTGTCTTCATGGGTATGGTTAAGGAAATAAAGGCCAAGACATTGCCTTTGAATAATGCCAAGATACTACCTGTACCATGCGTTACAATGTGGTTAACGAAATAAATGCCATGTGTTACGATGTGGTATGTATGACCAAGTGTACAGTGTGCTAGCTCATTTCTTGGAATTGTTTCAAAAATCCCTGATTCATGCATCATTTAGACAATCAGTAATATCTTTAATTTTGTGTAGTATGTGACACTGGAACATGCTTTCAGATATCTTAGTATCATGAAAGTGAAAAAAATGGTGGAAAATACTTAATCCAGTTGAATAGTGTCTTATAGATTTTTCTTCGCAAACCTCGGTGGCGCTGTTTAGTTTTGGTAAAACTTATGCACTTCCACACATACAGATTGCACACCAATGCCCAAAATTTTAACAAAGGAAAAAGAGAATAACTTTTACTGGGATGAAAGATAGGAAGAGAAGCTCATAGGCAGTGAATGGGTGATGCTTAGACTTTTAACTCCTCATAGAAATGAAAGAAAAGAAGGTCACAAACTCCAAAGCAGCTCTAACATGGAGCGTTCTTCCTAAAGCTTGCTGTTACTTTGCTGATGCTGAGGTAATCAGAAGGAATCCTCTTAGAGTTTTGTCTCCATGTTGGATAAACTAAAGCACGAGAAGCTCTCTGAACATTTATAACACCCTTACTTAGGTATTTATTTGCACGAAGTGAGGCAAGCAGAGGTTGAACTTTGCAAAGAACTTATACCATGCCACAATTTTTTAACCTCTATTTAACTCTATTGATTCCTATGGTTAAGTACTGTACTGAGTTGATGATTCTCAGATAGCACCTGAATTTGTTTTCTTGAAAACTTGTTTGTAATGTCTTGGCTGACTCTTTGATGAATGCACTGATCTATCTTGCCTATCTGGTGAGCAGTTGCGTCATATATGCAGGATTTCTGGCGTGAGGGTTTCCATTGACACAAGTAATGCACGGGATTCAATTTATCGTGCATCAGTTGACTATATTCTCAGCATTTGTAGCAGGCATGGCTATCTTGTACACTTAAACGATCTTGCTAACTGCTACTTACTACTCTTGTCCACCATGCATTCTTGTCTCACAATCTCCGCCTTTTTTTTTTGCAGCATGATGAAACAATCTGCATTTGCGCAGATTGATGGTGAGGATCCTCTAGAATTCATTGCAGGGCTTGCTGACAACATTGGACTGGAAAGCATTCGTGCTGCGAGGATGGTGGCTGCAGCGGTTGCTGCACGGACACGCTCATGGCTTTTACAGGCTTGGGTATGTATTTCAGTTTTTCACCCGGCCTTTGATGAAGTTCATGGCCAGCTCTTGCATTTACAACTGGTTTCATAACTGCCATTTATGCATGATCGGAATCATAACTGCAACTGAATCATAACAACGCTCTTAACTACTCCCCCCCCCCCAAAAAAAAAAAAAAAGTAAAAAAAAAAGAAAAAGAAAAACTGAATCATAACAATATGACACTTTTATGGAGGCATTTATTTATGCTTGATGTTTTGAGAGGCGAAGTTAATCTGCCAAAAGACATGAGGAAGGATTTAACTGAAACCTATAGCAGCCCAAAGTTGATGTCTACATGGATTACGCATTCCCCAAAATTCCACCCTAGAACATATCTTCAGCTTATTCTATGAATGTCTTGTTTTCTCTTAGATTTGTGCTTTGGATCTACTTTAGCTCCCTCTTGGCTCTTTTTAAACAAAGAAAGAGATATGGAACCAAACGGTGAAGGGATTCATAAAAAGTTGTGAATTGGTGGCAGGATTGTTTGGTTGATGGTTTTCCAGGTATTTGTTTGGTCGGAGAGGTAAAGGTTCGATACCTGATATGAAGAAGAGAAATGGAATCTGACTGTGTTCATGAGTTTTGTTCGATCAATATCAGATTTATGGGGCTGGATTTGCGAAACAGTTCAGAATACATGCCTGGAGAGGATAGCTGAGAAAAGAAAAATAGAAGGGGCAGCAGGACCGCAAGGAGCTCTGTGTTGGAAGAGGAAATCTCCTTAACTTTTTTTCCAAAAGTGTTACGGTTTTTAAATTCTTCGCCGGAGTGCCTTATACTAGTATAACATCAGTGGTGGCTGGTGGTATCAGCGTAGATGAGTAGTTGTTAAGCTAGGATAGAGTCAGAAAGAAGGCTTTATGTTATGAGCTGCTTTACAAAGGATAGGAGCTGAGATCTTGTTTGGATGAGTTTGAGACCATCCTTGTAGAGAGACCTTTCATCTGTGGAGACAATGCTTGAGGCTACACATTCATGGGTAGGTGGTGATGCCCCATATTCTTCCGCTTAGTGTAGGGACCTATAGGATATGATAAGGAGGAGGGCGGAAGGAGTTAGAAAACCAATATTGTATCAAGAGACCTTTCATCTGGAGATCTTAATTCATTCGTAGGCTATAAAAACCCGAAAGTTTAAACTCACAACCAGATGGATAGTCCCAGTTAAGTTATCAAATCAAGTTTTAGGCTCAACTGGCAGAGAGAAGCTTCAAATTGGTCGGCTCGTGCTAGCTATAGCCTCATTGATTGTAGGCGAAAGGTAGTAAATATGACCTTGCCGTTTTTGTAATCGGACATTCTATGAGTCTAGTGTATGTAAACCACTTTCCGCATTCTTAGCCTGCTTAGCATGGGCGCACCACCACGAAGTGGATTTCCTCTCGTCTCCCACGTTTTCTAGAAAAAGAATCCTGGAGCTCTCTAGTCTCTTAGTTGCAGACATTGAAACCCCGAAGAAAGACATATGTACTCGATTAGACTAGCTAGTGTGTGCTCCATACAAATATTGCTGTATCTTGTTGCATAGCTAGACTGCATGATTGCTGCAATAAACATAAATTAGCCAAGAAGCACGGACACGGGTGCGGATATGGCATTTTGAAAATTTTAGGCTACGGGTGCGGCAGGGATACAGCAAATTTGGTAAATATTTTTTAGCTATATACACTTGGTATTGAATTTATAAACAATTTGAATCTTAATATGCATTAGAGATATATGTAAAAACATAAATATTCGTACCGAAGTAGTGAGAGCTTGTTAGGTTTAATGGGTTGCTTTGTGAATTTTGAAGTTTTCAACCAAATTAGTGAGAGTTTGTTAAGTTTAATGGGCTGTTCTGTAAATATTAAAATTGTATAACTGAACACAATGAAGTTTGTATGTTTAGTACTTTTATTTCTTTGAAGTGGGGCTCATGTAAGTAATAAGTTAATAAGTGGGTACTAGCAAATTTATGGATATAAGCTGTCAAAAAGTCAAAATTCAACCATTATCCGATCAATTTCCAGCCACATCGATAATATCGGTATTCCTGGGTTTTCTAATGTTCTTCTTCTCTGCAATAATTTGCACGCCACAGCGCCGCACGCCACCTTGGGTCGCCAGTGAGAACTTCTTCCTTCTACTTCTTCTCTCTGGTCTCCTTTCTCCTCTCAGATTCCTTGCCGGTGGTCGCCGGTAGTCGTTGGAATTTTTCCGGTGGTCACAGATCTGCCCGAAATTTGTGCTTTCACAGATCGGATACGCACCCGAGTGGCATCTGGTATTTAAGAGATTAAAGAAATAATCAAAAATACCAGAAACGCACCCACGCCGCACCCGAGCCGCACCTACACCCGCCGCGTACCCAGTGCTGGTGTTTCACCCCAAGTGCCGCACGTTAGTGAATGATGAAATTCACTATGTTCCTCCTTTGAGTCTTGAAAGAGATTTGAAACTGCATGCTTCTTTACTTGTACTTATGGTTTGAGTTCTTGAATGTTGATGTGTATTTGGCATTATTGTACTTACAGGCTTTGGAAATGCAAGGTCAACATGCTCAAGCAGTGCAGGAGTTGTCAAAGATATGTCGTATTCACCACGCATTCCCTCCTGGAGAGAATTCGGTGTGTGTTATCTACCAATATCTTCTATTTATATCGTGAATTTACGTATTGCATGGTTTTGGTGGCAGTTATGAGTCCTATTTTGACTAATTTAGTGGGGCAGTTTTATACGAAGTTACATATAAGAGTTCAAGTGTGTTAGTAAGAGTTGCATCATCCAAAAAAGCTATTTTCGGTTTAGGTTCTTATTAGTGCACAAGATAGTGACTGAAACTAGGAGAGTTGCATCAGTTTGCATTGTGTAAAACTTGCGCAGTTGTGACCTTATGTGCTTGTATATATAAGGTTCCTCTGAAACAATCAGGGCAGTGAAGAATCCTATCAAAAACAGCCGTTTCTTGAGTTTTCTATCTTTATAGTTTTCCTTTTAGAAACATAATCTGTTACTTGACACTTGTACCTACTAGTTAGTTCTCCTTTTGCATTTTAGTTGTTTTGTACCTACTGGATGTTATTTATAAGTTTTTTTTTTTGGTCTTTAGTTTGTTATAATTCTGGTGCCTGACAACCACAGAGACTAGAGAGTTAATGTCTTACAATCTGGTATCGCCCAATCTAGATATATATTAATCTCTCAGATATTTTTCCCCGAGGCTGCTTATATGTAATTTGTTGTAAAAAGCTGAGGTCATAGGCTCTCAGGTTTTGTTGATGGCGTAAGAAGGGATAGGAATTTGGGGCTGTAAATCAATTAAAAGAATGAATTTATGCCGAAGCTACAATTAATGAAAGAAATTTGTTGCTGCTAAAAAATATGGGCATATATTGTTCGATTTTAGGGGTGATTTTTGTGTTGGTATTAAGGACTGCATGGGCAGTTCTCTGTTTTCCCCCTTGAGAAGCTGTTTTTGAGTAGTGTATGTTTTGGATGTGAGTTTCTATTCAGAAAAAGAATTGGGTGGGCCTGAGGTAGGTGTAGAGAGATGAGTAAGACTTATTGTATTTTGCAAAACTTTTAAGTACGATATGCCGTATCTTTAATATTCTCTTAATTATAAGTAACTTAATTGATAGTAGATAAATTTGGCCACTAGTTTATCAACCAAAGTATGTAAAATTGAACGCTGGGGATCAAACAGTATCATATCTGAAAATCCACAGCTGTGGCTACACCACCACCTTCATCTGATCAAACAGCCAACTCTTGCTAATTAAGATCATGTATTCCTTATTTTATTGGATGCGGCTTCAGTCAGTATGTTCTTTTCTCCAGGCAATAAATTAGGCTTGTAATACTACGACATTAAATCTAAAGAAAATTGAAAGCTTTGAGCTTGATTTGGCAGTGGCCAATCGGTGGGCTGACTGGGCTCCCTCCCTCTCCTCCTATTAGTTCTGCGTCATTTGTTATCCGAGCCAAAATCTGGACTGACATTTTTGTCAGCCAACCTTTTCTTGTAACCATTTCTGTTCCCCCTCCGAGCATACTCGTTTCAGCTCCTCCTCCCATCTCTCCATCTCAAGTTTCTGATTTGAAATTTTATTGCACTCGGCCAAATGAGGGGGGGGGGGGAACTGTTGATCGCCAGATTACCGTTGATCGTCATCAACCTTTCACCATACCTGACACCTTTTCCCTACATGCCAGATAGAGCTCCATAAAACAAAAGAAGGAGAAAAAAACACAAGAATATGAAAAGAAGAAGAAAGCTCCAGAGTTTGCTGCTGCAACCACTACGAGTCTCATCTTGTCGGCAATCGACATCACGTGCTAACTCCAGGCACCAGTTGCTCACAGATCTGTCCTTGCCATCACCATTAATTCGTCCTCGATAAGTAAAGTTGCACCGGTTGAGGACGAGCGAAAGTTCCATTGGCTAATTTGCCATGGATTAAATGACCACTGACTCCCTCAGTGGACAAAAGACACTCTTTTGGGTCCAAAATGTATTCGCACGAAGTCTTGGAGGTTCTATTTTGGGCTAAGAATCTTAAAATATGACGACGTAGCATACCGGAATGCTCGAACTTCAAGCAGGGCGTGTGATTTGCTTCGGAGTCAATGTTGTGTCACGGCGAAAACCTTTTCAGAGGCAAAGGCAGTCACCAACGCATAAAACCTAACCGACGCATATCTTTTCTCGGACAACTTTCTGATATTGAATTTTGTTAGCCGCTTGCAGCTAAGATTGGAATTGTCGAAATATCTTTCTGGTATATAGGCTTGCATCATTAGTTTCCAACGAAGTACGGAGCAATAATCGCCTTTCCTTATGCATTGTATGAAAATCTAGGTTACATTCCTCCTGAGGCTGCTTGTCTATAGATCAAAAAATCTTAATCCTCTCATGCTTGCTAGTCGTGGTCATTCTCGCTGCAAAAGACCGTTTTCTATAGCCGCTACTCTTGTTTTTCACCGGATACATTTACCGGAGCCAATCAGGGTCGGCAAAGAGTAATTCTCCTTTTTTATTTCACCAACTGCTCCTTAAATCTTCAGTTTGTGAGACTTTACATAATTTTTGAGTTCTCTTTTGAAGTTTGGAAAACTTGCATACAGATGGCGAAGATTTTTCAGATACTTGTTGCTAATGTGCCAAATGCACAAATGGTGGCAAGTGTCTGAGAGCAATCTAGTAATCGCATTTTTCATGGCTAAGTCTTGGTGGGCAATGATCACTTTAGGTGCGCAATCATACATTGCATCTAGCCATGTCTTAAACAACCATGTGAATGTTCTTCAGTCTGATCTTGTAACCATCCAAATCCGAACAAGGTTGACTGATAATTATGACTGACTTCGTTGGATGCAAGAAAAGATAGTACTTGTCTGTGCCATACGTGTTTTCAAATGTTGCAACATGTCAAACATCGATCCAAAACATCATATCGATTCAATTTTCCTCGTCTAGTTGTATGCTCCTTTGCCTCCTCTTGAAGTAGTTCAATGTCTCTTGTGCATCCTTCATACCGTCTCACGTTTTCTATCTCAGACTGAATTAGAACCTGCTTTATCCCGAATTTCATATTTTGTTATCCTCCCGCTCGTGTACCGGGAGCATTGATTGATGCCGGACAAAAATTCACAATTTTGGCTCACATGTGCCGAAAGCGTGGAACCGTTAATCTCATGCAATAGGAACCCAATATCACAGCAAACCTGTGTTATTTGCTTGCTTTTAATTAATGTAGCTTTTTGCAGTGTTATGACACTTGGGGTAATACCTTTTAATTACCATTTACAACTTCTTTCTGTTCTACCTAAAGGCCCATTTTTGTTAGTATTTTCAGCAGAAGTGAATTGAGTTTGCAATGGCACTGTGTTTCTTACCTACTAGATTCTAGGTTTGCTTTTGCTTAAGGATGTGTGCCTTGTTTTACGTGCTTCTGCCACATTGTTTGGTATTCTGAGCTTTGCTTTGTCTTTTGTGTTTCTAGTGGCGACTAATAGTTCTATTAACACCACCTCTGGTAATGATACTTTTGAAGAGTAACCAATCACTAGGGCAGAATTTGAAAGCTCCATCTGCAGATGAAAGTAGTTAATGAGGATCTTGGAAAGTTTTCCATGAAGAGGGTTGAAGATAAGAAAATTGCCAGCAGATTCGCTCATATAGCAACCCTGGTATGCAAGAACCCATTAAGTATGGAAAGTTACAGTGATGACGAAGCCATAGTGGCTAGCATCGTATGGTGTTACGTAACTAGACACAACCGAGAGACTATACAGTTCACTACGAGAGAGAGATTATCAAATGAAGATAGATCTTCATACATCATTGGATATCAAGGATTCCCTAGATCGGCTCACAAATGTGGAGTGATTCTTTAATGCTATGGGAATTTCGGAAGAAAATAAAATAAAGTTCGTGGCATACAAACTCAAGTGAGGGGCATCAGCTTGATGGAGCAACAACAATTATCACGTACCCTTACAGAAAAGGTTCCAGTTCGTACGTGGCAGAAGATGAAGCAGTTGCTTAAAGCAGTTTTTACCTCCGAAGTATGGGCGAACCCTGATCAATCAGTATCAGAATTGTAAACATGAAAATCGTCCGTTCAAGCATCTCAAAATGGTTCTAGCACCTCTGTGCACTGAATGACTTGATGGAAACCGCATCGCAACAGGTTGCAAGATTTCTCGGTGGATTGCGACTCGCTGTAGAAGACAACAGCCCTCCAACATGTTTTACTCTTTAACGACACCATTAACTTAGCATCTAAGGTTGAGGCCCAACTTACCGGAAATTATACTCTAAGCAATCCGTTGCAACCTACTGCGAACAATGCAAAGCAACCCAACAAACAAAGCAATAGGATAATCAAACAACTACTCATGCACAAAAAAAATCTGTGAGTAGCCTTTTATCAACAAATGCTGATGCGGAGAGCCCTGTCACAGGTAAAGCACATGCTCTAAATGAGTAGCAGTTCATTATTCTCAGCCATTGTTCTTAAAGGCATAAGGCGGTCCTTAGGAGGTAGGATTTCCAAATGCCTGAGGCGAGTGGCAAGAGGCTAGGCGGTCGCCTTATGGAAGTAAAGGTGCTTCCGGGAGAAATTTGGATTAACTTTGAAAAATAAATCTATATGACAGAAGATATTAACAAATAACCAAATCAACAAAAAAAAGAAAAAGAAAGAAAACAAAAGGCGGAGACAAAAATTGGTATGATAGATTAGCAAAAAGTAAAAAAATAATGAACTAAAGAAGTGAAGACCAAAACTTTTGATTTATTTAAGAGTCCAACAAAGAAGAAACTGAAAAGCACCAAATTCTGCGCCAGTCAAACGACGTCGAAAAGACCTAGTCAAACGAGAAGAAGAGAGAATTTGCAGGTTAGATTTCCTTCTCGTCTGGTTTTTTTCTTCGAATTTTTTTATCTTATTCTCTCTTTTTCTCTTTTGTTGCTCTTCTCGGTCGTTTAGGGTTCTTTGACCCCTCTTTTCTTTTCTCTTTATTTAACTCTTTGACTGCTTGGCTAGTGCCTTTTTCTAGCATCGCCTCGTTACGCCTCATTGCCTAACGAGAAAGTCGCTCACCTCGTGTGGGCTAGGGCGAGGCAGTAACTTCTAGCCTGACATTGCCTCTTGCCCTTAACAACACTGACAGGGCTGAAGAAGATGGGGAGAAAGGCAAGCAAATTGAAGGGGAAGAAAATGTGTGCGCTAATGCAGAAGTGGCTAACCCTGATGTCTACATACTGTCCCTCATTGTAATGACTGTTGTACGCACCAAGATGCGAGAAAGACTTGCAGCAACTTTTCCGGACGAGATGTGTTGTGATCAAAAGGTTTATGATGTTATAATTTACAGCTGCAGTAGTGAAAACTTCTTCTCTCAAGCCATGGTAGAAAATCTGTATTTAAAGACAGAAAAGCATCGACACCAATACACAAATTGGCTGATTTGAGAAAAACGCAGAAACAATGATTTGTAACGCTTGTCATATACCATTGGAAAATCCCACTGGTATTTAGTGGACATAAATGCAGTCACTTGATATTTGGCAGACCTTGGCAATGATCTAGAAGTCACTCATAATGGCAAAGAGAACATGTACTCTTTCAAGGATGGTTACATGATTCTCAAGCCTATGATGAAAGGAGAACCATGCAAAGCTTCTGAAGTGGAGGGGGGAGTCTTTCCTTATTGTGAATCAACAAGAAATTGCAAAGTGGACATAAATGCAGTCACTTGATATTTGGCAGACCTTGGCAATGATCTAGAAGTCACTCATCATGGCAAAGAGAACATGTACTCTTTCAAGGACGGTTACATGATTCTCAAGCCTACGATGAAAGGAGAACCATGCAAAGCTTCTGAAGTGGAGGGGGGAGTCTTTCCTTATCGTGAATTAACAAGAAATTGCAGAGAGTAGAGTATTGGTCAAGTGCACATGCTAGAAGACTAGGGTATTGAATCCCCTATCCTTCTCCAATGTAGGTGATGTACGTGGGAATTACCCACCGGATCCGAGCTCCTCGTAAATTGTGGAGGTGACCAATGTAGGACAAGAATCCACGATTCAATGTAGTTATGTTGAACTTGTGGGATCATGAACCTCATGCAACAGGAACCCCTGATCTGATTGTGGTACACCTGTGCTAATTATTTCTCTCAATAAGACTTTTAAACCATTTTTCACGATTTCTGCTCTTAGAATGATATCTTTCAATTGCATTTACTGTTTTGTATATGAAGGCCCAACTATTAGTATTTTCAAGGGAAATGAATTGAGTTTTGTGTGTTATGGTGTGTTTCTTAATTAGTGGATTCTAGGTTTCTTTCGCTCGAGGATGTGTTCCCTCTTCTTTGTGATTTCTCCACATTGTTGTGGAACCTTTCCTTAGTTCGGCTCAAATATCGATATTTTGGTGCAATCTATGCTACATGATCTCTTCAAAATGTGTGAAGTACTCATGTTGGACACTCGACACTTGGTCATGGGTATGGGATGTGTCCCACACATCCCATAGGATATGCCACCAAGAATACTATATTATAGTGTTTCTTTTAGTTAGTTATTGCTTTGAGATGATCTCAGATTTAGATTAAAACGATATGCGTAACTTAAAAACGCCATGTGAACTAAGGAATATCTAAGAAACAATAATAGATAGGATTATTTAGCCGTGTCACAGTGTGTAAATTTTGAAAATTAGATGAATCAGACACTTAGACACGTATCCGCTCGGACACTTGTACTGAGTCCATGTAACATAGGGTGCAATCAGTGATCTTCTGGTGCGAAGGGATGCTTTCAACCTTTGATGTTGTTACAAGTGGGCGACTGTGTTCATTACCGAAGCTTGTCACAAATTAGTCATTTTGTTTCTTTTTCTGAACCACAAAAGTCTTGGTCTTACACCTTGCAATGGCTAATGTGTCTCCTATTCTTATTGTTTGCCATGATCATTGACGTATGTGTTGGTGATGCATCATTCGTTTGTGACCTCTGTAATACTTTTGTAGATGTGAACAAATTTCTGTGGTATTTAATCGTTTTCTAGTAGTTCTCATGGTAGTTCCAAAACCAACTCTTTTTGCATATGCATTGAATGCCGCTTCATTTGATGATAAAAAATTGTCCTTTATAAGGTGCATGAGAACCTCCATCACATTCTTCCATGTGTTAATTGAATTTAATTCCCTTTGATGTCAACAACTAAAAAATGGGATATTCTTATTTTCTGAAAGTAGAATATATTTTTGCATTTACGCTTGTACATTACTATGTAGAAGTTAAGGATTATATTTTATCAGCAGTTTGTTAAAACAAACAACTTCTTTATGCGTCTAATAAGTTGTTGCATGGCAACAAAATAAAGAAAAATCGAGGATATAACTATACAAAGAAAGATGCTAGGGTTCTAAAAGACGGGAGAGAAAACTGACCGAGATATGATAAATGAGGAATATAAACTCTCTAGGTTTCGCAGTAACTGAATTTGTCCACCTTAAAGGAGGAGGAGGAGGAGGAGAGGAAGATGAGTGATTAAAATAGGGTTGGAAATGGCAAAAGAAAGACTGGATGACATTAATGTAATAGACATAATGAGCCAGATGCTCCAGGGCACTGTCTCTTTCGTTGTGGCAGGGTTCTTTTGATCGGTTTTGATAGAGGGGCTAAATGGGAATTTCAGAGTCTGGCGCACTTCTTTTTGCTTTTGAGAAGATTCCATGACCTGTGGATGGCCAGAAGTGGGTCGGGATTAAGGAGCCCATCCCAACCTTGGCAAATGATGGGCTCCTAAAGAGTATATCTACATATATATAGTGTGTGTATGTATATATACATATGTATGTGTATGACACATATACTGGCCTCTGCATTGTCACTATGCATGGCTTGTTGGCACCACTATGACCTAGCCCAGAGAGGCTTTTGCATTTAGGGTTTGTTTGCTTCGCAATTTAGATGTTATTACAGGCGTAATCGTTGTCGAAGTTGGGAGAGTAATTTGTTTGATTCACGCTCAAAGGTACTTTTCGTTTCGCCTAGAGTTTTTTTTATTTTTCTTTTCATTATGCTCAAGTCTTGATTATGCTGTCATCATTTACCCCTACCTTGAAATATTAATATAAGCGTCTCTAAAAAAAAAAAATTGAGCGTCTCTAAAACAAAAAAATCAATTGGGCATGCTGCCTAATCATTTCTTATTTTCACAAAATATTACGGCATTAGGCCATAATTAACATTTTTAACACACAGACACACCACATACGTACATTGCCACTTGCAACTTCTTTTGCCACATCTGTCAATAATAATCACATTAAAATTTTGAGTTTTTCAAATTGCTTAGTGAAAATTTACTATTCACCTTTTAATGCTGTGAAAGAATCAAAATATGGTGCCAAACAGATAATAATTAAAGTTCAAAGGCCATTTCAATGAGATGGCCATAAAAATACATCAAACATAAATAAAACGTATTATTGAGGAACATTATATTCATTCTTAAATTTCATTGCATTACAGCATACATTCGTTGAATCAAAAAGATGAATTCTTTCTCAATGAACCAAACATGCTCATTACCTAGATGATTACGGTTATGGTGACGTAATGATTCAAGCCTTGAACAAAATGGGCCCTTATGTTCTCTTTTGATACCTGTTACTATCTCACACCACAAGCTGTCCATTCTCTAAACCGAGAAACTAAAGATCCATATTTATTGTGGCAACAAAAACGCAATTTGTGCGAACTGCAAAAATGCAAAAGCTTTTGAACATACAAAACGTTGAACTTTGCAACTGATGAAGGGATTCGACCATGCAAAGATATCCTGTACATATCCTGCAAAATGTAGGCTGTGATTGCTGATGGGTGCTTAATGCACATTTGTTGTGGTATATTTGCAGATTGTATCTTTATTCATCTGAATGGCCCATAATCTTCTTATTTAAAACATGAACAATGGGAGGGGAAGGCAGTGCGAAAGCGGAATTAGGACCACCTATTTCATTAAATCTGCACCGCAACCTTTTGTAATTTCTAGATGCATTAGTGACACTGTTTGACCCTTTGGTGTGGATTTAATGAAAAGGGGTGTGGATCTAGCCTAACCCTATTTGAGTATCCATAAGTAGCTGTTTTACTACATTAAAACAGTACACTTTGCTGCGGTGGTGGGTGCTAATGAATATGTATGTTTCTGCAGCCCGAGATGGAGATGGTGGCTAGAGGACTTGAGAAAAATCTAAAATTGGAGCAAAGAGAACATTTGATGAACATACTCACTGAGATTTGTGGTGAAGAATGCCATAGAGGTCTGGCCGAAGCTTTGGGTCTGGTACGTGCACGTAATGTTGTATTGACTGCCTGCAAATATTGGTACCAGGAACCTTGATTGTGTACGATTAAACTTTTCAGGAATATTTCAGGATCTGTTTTGCATTAAGGAATATTTCAGAAAAAGTATGCTCTAGAAGGTTAAAGAGAATCAATAAAAAAGAAACCTGCTATCTCGAACGCTATAGGTTCCTGGTTTCATCATACATTGTCTCCAGATCTTGATATTTTGTTTATGCGTCCTTATTTTGTGTTTTAATGTTCTTGTTATGAGTTGCCCAATTTTTTTTTTACCAATATAATGATTCTGGAAAAGGCTTGCACGTGAGGAGGCCCGGAACTTCCGGTTTTGTGGGTAGAAATAAATTGCTGAAAATTATTTGAAGAATTATTGTTGCATAGGAACTTATGTACGTCGCTGTCGATAATTTTTCTTTTTTAGTATTTTCTTAAATCATTAGTTTCTTGTAAATGTGAGGAATCGTAAGAAGTCCATTGCTGCATGCATGTTTTTGCACAGCAGTTCTTGGTTTGTTCATATCAACATTGATTTGACCATTGGAATTCAGTCAAGTCGCATCTGACATTTGAAATAAAGAACAAAAATATCGTATCTGTTTAGTTGATTTTACCTGAACTTCTGTTCTTTGTCCTTTCTTGTAGATACTCTGGCCGGAAGTTGTCGGGGATCAGCAAGTAAACAATTATACATAGTGTGAGCGACGTCATATCAAGCAATTGAATTGTTAGACTATGTATATTGATCTGCCATTGCAGTTACGTCCTTATTGTAATCTGCCATAGTCATAAAGGAAAAGAAAGGTCTCTTCTCTAATGAGTAGCTGCCTTCTCCCTCTCTTACATAGCACACCTTTCTTCAGCACTTGTATCTGCACTTAGTGAAAATAGGAAATGAAATTTAAGCTTGTCATATAGGAGGATACTATTGTTTCTTCGTGAACATCTTCATACAACTCGAGCTTCAGTTCACAATCTGGATGATAGAATAGAAAATTTATCCAAGCAGTTGGACCCAATCTGCTATCCTACCCCGACTCTGTCCAAGGTGGTTTAGTAGACATTGTTTGCTCTTGAAAGTCCAGCTTTGGTGGGTTTGGCAGCGATAGGTGAACCTGATTGGCTTTCACGCCTGAAGGGCACATGCATCACTTTTCAAGATTTTCTTTCACCAAGTTAAGTATCAGTGGTTCAGCCTTCAAGTAGTTGCTCCTTTAGGATTTTTCCCACTGTATGTTACGTAGGCCTTGGTTTGAATTTTTTTCAAATGGATATTTTGTAGGCTGATATTTTAACAGGGTTTTTGATTTTCTGAGAAATCAAGGAGTAGAGAATCGCAGTAATGCATGCCGAAGAGTGGTAGGTGGCCATGTCCATGAAAAATTGTTATATGGAGTATAAGATCAGCACTGCAATGTAATGATGATCGCTGGAATTTTACCACAGGTGGTCCTATTTTACACTCTTATTAGTGGTGCAGCACATAAATTGAAGAACAGAGAGTAGTTTGCTTACCAATTCGAAGGGGCTATGTTGGAAGTCTCTCCCCCGCAGGGATTTACAGGCAGGCAAACAACAGGTTTTACCAAAAAAGCTGTTAATTATAACAACTTATCCAAAGCGATCCCTTGCATTTCAATCACGGATCCCAAACCCCTAATTAGCGGTAAGCTACCGGAGTGTCCAAGCATATGAAATGAATATGCTAACGAGCGAAGCTTTGAGGCCCATTTCTTATAACAAGTAGGATACTCTTGCGGAAACCCACCACCAAGTCGGGGCCCATTGGCGAGCCCTTTGCAAGCCCAGGAAGGCTCGTGCCTGCATGTATGTACGGTGCAGGCCGGGAATACAAGAGCCAACGGCCTGAACCTCAATGGTGGACCTATTTTGTTCCTCAAAAAAATCGGGCACGTCACATTTTAGGCCCAAAATGGCCCGACCCATTAGTCTTGCCCAAAAGCCTGGGCTCATATCTGGTCGTATCCAGCTCAAGCCAGGCCCGACTTGCTAACTTTCAAATTTTTGAATTTTTTCCCCTTACAACCCCCCCCGTAAATCATATTTTGTG